>VSMD01111231.1:0-127792 GCA_008750895.1 Mirza zaza
ATATGCATTTGGATTGATTCCACTTTGCCATTGGAATTCACTGAATAAACATTCTAGTGCAAGTGTCTTTTTAATAAAATGGCTTTTTTTCCTTTGGGTAAATACCCAGTGGTGGGATTGCTGGATCAAAAGGTAGGTCTACTTTTAGTTCTTTAAGGAATCTCCATACTACTTTCCATAGAGGCTGCACTGGTTTGCAGTCCCACCAATGATGTATAAGTCTTCCTTTCTCTCTGCATCCACTCCAGCATCTATTGTTTGAGGAATTTTTAATAAAAGCCATTCTCACTGAGGTTAGGTGATATCTCATTGTGGTTTTGATTTGCATTTCTCTGATAATTATCAATGAGCATGTTTTCATATATTTATTGTCCATTAGTCTATCTTCTTTTGAAAACTTCTTTTCATGTTTTTTGCCCGTATATTAATGGGATTGTTTGATTTTTTTCTTGCTGATTTGCTTGATTAGATTGATTTGTAGATTCTGGTTATTAGCCCTTAATCAGACATTTTCTCCCATTCTGTAGGTTGTTGATTTGCTCTGTTGATTGTTTACTTGCCTGCGTGGGCCTCATTCCCTTCTTATTTGTTAGGACTCAGTTGAGAAGCCTATACGTAGCATGATGGGCTTTTCTTTGGAAGTTGCCTATACTTAGCATGATGGGCTTTTCTTTGGAAGTTACTGATGTTTTCTTCTTACAGCTCACAGGAGTTCCTCTTTGTGTAAACTTTGGCTAGTCTGATGACTGTGTATCATGGTGATTGCCTCTTTGTGATGAACCTCCCATGTGTTCGTTGAACTTCTTGTACCTGGATATTTAAATTTCTAGCATGACTGGAAAGTCTTCAACTATTCCCTCAAATAGGTTTTCCAACCTTTGTACACACAAAGGTGTTTTCTTTGTTCCCCTCAGCGATGTGTGTAATTCTTATATTTGGCATCTTTATATAATCTCACATTTCTTGTAGGCTTTGATCCTTTTTATTAGTTGTCTGCTCTTTATCTTTGATGGACTTGATTAATTTGAGGGTGTTGCCTGTAAACTTTGATTCTTTCTTCTTCCTGCTCTAGTCTATTAAGACTTTCCACTGTTTTTTATATTTCCTTGAATGAATTTTTCATTTCCAGAATTTCTATTTGATTTTTTTTATAGTTTGATTTCTTTAGTGAATTTTCATTCATTTCTTGAATTTTTTTGTGTGGTTTGTTTGTGTTGGTTGTCCATTTTACCTTGTATTTCATTGAGCTTACTTATAATCCATACTTGGAATTCTTTATATATCATTTCAATATTCTGATATTTGTTGGTTTCCATTGCTTAAGAGCTGGCGTTCCCTTTTGGGGGGTCACCTTTCACTCTGACATTTCTGTTTCTGATACTTCCAGAGTTCTTTCATTAATTCCTTCTCATCTGGAGTAGTTGTTGCTTCTTATTTTTGGATTTCCATTTTTGTAGATAGGTATTTTTCCTTTTAACTCACTTATACATGTGTGTCTGTAGCATATGTTGTGTAAGAATCTTTGGCTTTGCTTGAGGGTTCTTTGATGGCAATCTAGATTCTAGATGGATGCCTTGGTTATAGATATCTTTGGCATTGTGGTTTTCTCAGTTACTAGTAGTTTGTAAGCTATAGATGTGATGAGCTAGGTGAGTGGGTAGATTTCCTGGCTTTCTTTGATGAGGGAGGACGGATGTCTTTGAGTTCCTTTTTCTGTGTATTTAATTTTGTTGGTCAACAAACTATCTGAGCATCTGTTTCTTCATCTATAAAATGCATAAAATAAACTTTCCATCATAGGTAATTGCATGAATTAAATGATAAATATAAGGACTGTAGCCTAAGAAAAAGTTCATAGTAGTATAGTCATTACTGTTTCTACCATGCCCAACTTATCCTTATAAAACTAAAATGCAAGTAGTCATGTTTTTATTATGTCTGAACTTCTAATATAGTTTTTGTCATGGGGAAACTATCAAAAAATATATATTGAATGGATATGCATTGTCAACTCATTACGTAGGCTTTTAGTTCTTACTAGGTGCCAAAGAAAGACAGCAGAATTTTTATTAGACATCTCTTTAAACAAATGCTAATTTGTAGTGAGTGTTTTACATATTGGGAAATTATACTTGGAAATATAATTTTCCAATAAGGAAAATTGTTATTTATAAATTCTTATCAGCTAAATTGATTTAGTTCTCTTAGTTATAAGTTTTCTGTATATGTATAAAATCAATTTATTATCTACTATAGTTTAGATGTATAATAATATTTAATACTTATATACATATTTGCAGTTTAGATAATGTTTTCCCATACTGTAACTCATAATGTCATGGAAAGTATTATACAGATTTCAGTACTTTCATTTAGATCTCTGATCCATTTGGTATGAATTCTTGTGAGAAATTAATCAAATTTTATCTTTTTTTCAAATGACCATTCTGCCAGTCAATAATATTTATTAAAACATTGATCTATGCCCCAGTGATTTAAGATATCTCCTTTAGAACACATTAAATATTTGTTAAAGTATATTAAGTATATTTCTATAGGCCTACATATTCAGGCACCTGTACCAAGCAGTTTTATTCTGAATTTGTGCAATTCCCCAATTATGCCTTTATTTTTTTCAATGTTTTACTGATCATTCTTGAATACTTATTTTGCCATATGAAGTCAGGTATCAACTAGTTCCATACAGAAGCTTTTAGATAATTTTTGTGATTAGTACTAACTGTTTAATATTTAGGGATAACTGAAATCTGTATGATGTTGAGTCATGTTATCTAAGAATGAGATGTCAAAACCTCAAAACTAAGGAAATCTGAATAAACTATGAACTTTAGTTAATAATATGTTAATATTAATTCATTAATTTTAGCAAATATAATCTAAGATGTTAATGGGGGAATCTATGTGTGTGGGACTATATGGAAACTCTCTGTACCATCTGCTCAATTTTTCTGTATATCTAGAACTGTTCTAAAAATAATCTATTAAAAATAATAATTTTAAAAGATAAGCAGAAGTCTAAGAGAGCTATAGGGATATTTTTTGGATAGTTAGGAAAAGACCTTGCAGGTCCCACCTGCCTTTTTCCTTTAAAAAGGTACATTCCGTGGCTATAAGCAAAGTCAATTCAACTTTTTTTTTTTTTTTAATAGATCTCTTTCTGTCACCCAGACTGGAATGAAGTGACACAATCATAGCTCTCTGCAACCTCAAACTCCTGGCCTCAAGTGATCCTACTGCTTCTTCCTGCTCTGGCCGCCCAAAGTGCCGGGATTATAGGCGTGAACCACTGCACCCAGCCAGGCATATTTTTTTAATGAAAAAAGAAACTGTGTAATCATATGTGCATTAGAATTCTAGATGCTCCATTATTCATACCTGCATGCCCTGGAGCACAATCCAAACAATGTTTAAAAAATAATTTTGTCCAAACTTGCATCCAGACCATCAGTTTATTTCCACAATGTGGCAACAGACCAGCAACTCCTCGATTCATACAAGAAAATATAAACCTAATGTCCACTCCCTTTCAGATGTCCTTGAGATAAATAGTTTATACTTGTAAAATACACTTGAAATTCATAAAACTATTAAGTGACAGAAGTAAAACTTGGAGAATACTGTTAATATATTTTTGATTCAAACTATAAATCAGCAGAGAGATGGGTACCTGCACCTATGCTCTGATATTGTTTGCAGGCAAAAATCACTCTTATTGATCTCTGCTTAGTCTGATGCCTTCAGCCTATATTGAGTATCAATATAAGGTATAGTCCTGTGCAACTCCCAGTTGCATCTATTATTTAAAAAGCAATAGTACAATAAATCAAACTGTATATACCTATGAGGATTTCAGGAGAAAGGTTGTCTAAAAAGTGTTGTATTTTTTTCTAAGTAATTGGTTTATTTTTACAAAATTGTGCAATTATGTAGGTTTTCATATCAACTTGAGCTTGTAGAATGCTTTCAGTAAAAACATTGGATTTGAAACAAGTACATAAATAATACACTGAAAAATATGTGAAAGCACTTTTGCCATCATTCTGTCCTAGTGTATCCATTGTTTATATTACGAATTGATCACATCTTTTATACTGATGAACTATACAGCCTCAATATCCTTCTCAGTTAGGAGAGCTTCCAGTCTGGTATACCAATTAATTAGAAAAATTTCACATACCTACTGTGGATCATTACCATATACATATGTGTTTTCCTATTTCTGGACTATTTCATGTTCCCACATTTGTTTATTTCTTCTTTTACTTTTACTTCTAACTTTTAGCGTTTCATCGTAAAGCAAGAGTGCTTTCATGTTTTCTGCCTCCATTTTGGTCTCTAGAACAGCACTCACTAGTTTTGAAAATGCTTCTTTCAATCTTGATTTGAATTAATTCATATTACTTTCTGAACACTGTGATTGATGTAAAGAAAGCGCAATAAAAGACAGCCTCCAAGAATTCTTAAAGAATATTTTTACAAAATATTGACTAAAAATAATACTTTTAAACATACATGAGAAATAAAGCATCACAACACAGCTCTCAATATCTTACCTGTGTGTCTCTGTGCACAGGTGTGAGAGTTCTCCAGGATATTTAAATTGAAATGCAATCTTTGGGTCATAATACATGTGCTTCTTCAACTCTAGAGGTAAAACTACGTGATTTTTCCCAAAGTGGCTGTACCTATTTACATTCAGCACAGCAGTATATTTGTATTCAACTTGCTTCACATCTTTGTCAACTCTGCTACTGCTGGGTTCGTCGTTGTTTCTCCAAAATAAAACTGGAGTTTGTGTGATGGTGGCTCATTTTGGTTTTGTTTGTATTTACCTTGTTGTTAGTTACTCTGAACATCTTCTCTCATAGTTAGCCATGGGATATCTTCTTTTGTATGGCGCCTGATCACCGCTTTTGCCTGTTCTCCTATTGTGCTATCTGTATTTTTCCTGTTGATTTATAATAGCTATTATAATTTCCAGATACTCCTTGTTCAATTTTATGTTACATAAACTCTTCTTAGTTTTTTATAGTGCTTTTCATTCTCTTCAAGGTGACTTTAGGTGAAAACAAATTTTGGCATTAATAGTCAATTATATATTATTTTCTTTTTGTTAGTGTTTTTTGTGTATTTTAAAGAAATATACCCCTACTTTGGTGCTATGAAGATTTTTATCATGTATTTTTATAAAATTTTAAATCTTTTCCTTTCACATGTAGATCTTTAATCCAACTAAAATTGATTTTTATATAGAATGGAAGTAAGGTTCAGTATTAATTTTCTATTGTTGTATAATAAATTGCCAATTAACAATACTCATTAATTATCTCACAGTTTCTATAGGTCAGAAGTCCAAACATGGCATATGTGTGTCTCCTGCTCAGAATCTCACAAGTTGGGATCAAGTTGTCAGATGGGCTGCATTCTCATCTGGAGTTCAGTGTCTTTTTCCAAGCTCACTGGTTGTTGGCAAGATTCATTTCTTGGACGCTGTATTACTGGTCCCAGTTTTCTTACTAGATGTTGGCCATAAACTGCTTTTAGCTCATACCTGCCTCCCTGATGACCTGGTCACATGGTTCCTTCCTCTTTACTTCTTCAAGGCAGAAGGAGAACATCTTGTACTGCTTCTTCTCTTTTTAAGAAATTGCTTGATTAAGTTGTACCAACCAAAGATAATCTATCTTTTGATAGACTCAAAGTTAGCTGAATTGGGGCATTAAATACATATGCAGAATCCCTTTTCCCAGGTAATATAAAATAATTATGAGAGGGATATCTCACCATATTCACAGGATGAGCCTACACTTAATGAGAAGAGATTATATGAGGCATATATACCAAAGAATGAAAATCCTGAGTTCATCTTAGAATTCTGCCTAGCACAGGGTCCCATTTTACTTTTACACTAATGGAGAGCCAGTTGGCCCAGTCTCATTTTGGTCATTTTATTTCTCACTATCAACCACTGTAAGACTTCTCATAAATCAAGTTTTTATATCATGTGGGTGTGTTTCTAGATTCTCTATTCAATTTCTTGATGCAATTACTTTTTACTACACCATTTTAATTATTATACCTTTATGATAATTCAGGTCAGCAAGTTCTCTCACAATATACCTCTTCAGAAGTGTCATAGCTATTCTTGGCACTTTGCCCTTTTTTTAAATCTTATAATTAACTGAACAAGAGTCAATTTTGAAAACATTGACATCTTTAATAATCCATGAATATTGTCATGAATTTAAGTCATCCTTAATTTATGTAGATATCCTTTAATATAATTCATAATGCCCTAAAGTTTTTATAAATATCTTGATTTTTTTTCTAAATATGTTCCTATTTACTTTATATTTTGTTGGTCTTATAAATAGCATCTTTAATTGAATGACATTTATAAACTACTTTTTGTGGTACAAGGAAATACAATTGACCCTAACGTATTTATTTTTTATCTTCACCTTGCTAAGCATTCAAAATGATTATAAGAATTTAACTATAAGTTCTTTTGTGTTATTTACATAGGCAATCATATAGTCTATTAAAGCATGGCTTTGTTTCCTCCTTTCTGTTGATATATTTTATCCTGCTTTGTTTTTTAGCTAGAACTTTAGTAAAATGATGAATGGACATGGTGACATCTTGCATCCTTGTGTTGTTGAGCTTAAAGCAAAGGCTTTCAATGCTTTATCTTCAATAATGATGGCTTTTATGCTATTTTTATTGGTATAAGAAAATAGGTATAAGGATATATCTGATACTACAGATGTTTCTTGTTAAGGCTCAGTACTAACAAGATATCTATGATCTATGGTCATCTTTGATCATCTTTTATAGATCATCTTTGACACAAAAGGATGTGAAACCTTGAAGCTGCGTTTGCCACACTCTTCTGTGACTAGAGTCCCAAATAGATTTCACCATGAGAAGCACTGGGATGATTTGCAGAGGATGAAAGAGAAAGAAAATTGGTAGCAATGGACAGAAGTGCTTTTTGTTTTGTTTGTTTAAGATTTTGGGTGTCTCCTGAGAACTAATCACTTCATTGTTTATGGAAGCTATGATCGTGGGTGACAATTTTTACATCATCTAAATACACCCCAGTTTTTCTTTTTAAAATGGCCTTGCTGACATTTATTCCTTTAGGCTTTAAAGTGTTAGGCTTCTTACACCCTATACTAAGTGTCATTTCATTTTAAATACCTAGAATGGCTTTGCTTTTAAGACTGAACCTAACCAAATCAACATTTGTTACCAGAAATGATAACAAATAAAGAACTACAAACATGAGAACCTGGAATGGGTTATCTGACCTCGTTAGATTTGAAAGCACCAACAACCTCGTTATCAGTAGTAGTGAGACATTAGTGTGTAGTGGCAAAAATAAAAGTTTAGATTAATATTGGCCATTGTTTGAAATGAAATGGTAATTAAAATGGGGTTTGAATGACCAAGTAACTGTTTTAATAGAACATTATGATGGAAATAATCAATATAAGGATTGTGGATATGGGATGGCTAAATCACACTATAATGGAATGCTTAAAGAAGACATTGTAAATCCTGAGTTTAAATTCCCAGGTGTAGGTATGTCCTGACAACCAGAGAGCTCCTATGACTTTCCTGAAATAATTTCTCATATCTCTCTGTAACTACTCATATAGTTACAGAAGAGTGTTTTTGAAAATCGGATACAAATTTTGACCCTGTGAGTTGCCAAATTACAATGCAGGCTAAATCCAAAGCCTTATCAAATATTTATCATTAATGTTAAGACAATGATTGGGAAAGAATGGTTTCATGAAAATAAAAATGGAAACATTTGACTGGATTCTCATTAGTAATGAACACCTTGCAGTTCAAATCCCTCTGAGCCTTTCTTGCTATAATAAGCACACTTTCGTCCACTGACTCCACCTTCTGAAGACCCTATAATTATCTCATCTGAGTGGGTCGCCTTGTAAGGAAAGCTGATTCTTCTCAGGACCCATGCCAACAACCCTCAATACTTACAGATCTACGATTAGAGGACAGGAGGACAAATTAATGTCTGTTGCAGGAGAAGATACATAGATGGAAAGGTTTTTCCAATATATATTTACAGAAACCTTTGGAATACGTGGAGAGATGGATTCCAAGGATATTAGATCAAGTAAAGAGAATAAAATATTGGATGTGTCCAGATTTTTTTAGTTATAAGAACATTTTCTAGAAATTCATAATTTAATGTATAAGCTTGAGCAGCTGAGAATAGCAATTACAATTTTCTTGGTTGGTTACTGAAATACCAGCAGTAACTTAAGGTAAGCTGAGATACCAGAACTCCTTTGGTATGATGTAAAAGAAACACTTCTGATTGATCAGACATTTTAGGAATAAAGTTTGAGTTACCTCATCAAGATAAATCACCACAGTCAGCTTAGTTTCTAGCTAAGGGCAAAGGGAACAAGAAAGAGTGATTATAGGAAGGACATTATGAATATCAACTATAGCCTTATGACCAGTTTCAGAAACAGGACTAAACAAGTATGCATATTTCATTCCTGGATTTGCCACATAGATTATTTCTAAACATAGTAATTGATTTTATTTTTACTCTAACTTTCCTCTGTTATTTATTATAATATATACTGATTAGGGTTAACATTTAACTTAAGTCATCAATTTATATCATACCAAAGAATGATTATGATTAAATAAGAAATGAAAATCATCCAGAAATTGAGGAAGAATGAAAGACATTGTGTCTCTTCATTTGAGAGAGAAGGTGAACTTATCTTTGTCTATAGAAAGGACAGTAACATATAAAAAGATGTAACTATCATATTTTAGCTCAAAATATTGTTAGAAGTGTGTTTTTAGGTGTTAAATATTGAAAGACATGGCTTGTGCCTGAGATTGTTTGCCGACGTTCAGTAATACCCTTACACATTGAAGTCCTTCCCTATGTTACAGAGGCATAACATCTGTAAACTATATTTCTAAATCCCCTTGCCAGTAGAAACTCAGCTGTATTCTAACAATAAGCAATGTTTGCAAAATATTTGGAACACAGAGGGAAAGGTATGTC
Organism: Mirza zaza; assembly: GCA_008750895.1. NCBI lineage: Eukaryota > Metazoa > Chordata > Mammalia > Primates > Cheirogaleidae > Mirza > Mirza zaza. The sequence goes on from VSMD01111231.1 coordinate 9,092, forward strand.
CTTACTACCTGGAGGCAACCACGTTGAGCTGCCTTGGTGTTGGAGAGAGCAGAAAAAGGGTTTTGCCTGCAATTTCTGCACATCTTTCTGAGAAGAACCCATTTAGGGGCTATAGGAAGTAGAAAAAAATAGGTATTGGTTTTTCTATGGTTCTAGGTCTTCTGGATTTCCTGAAATTCACCTTTCTAATCTTTTCTGAATTGCAAAGATTTTAAAAATCATTACCTTCCCAAATTAAATTTCTGCCTATATTGATCACCTAGGGTAGCTTCTGCTTTCCTTCCTCAACTCTGATGATTTCCCTTTCCGAGGTACATTTGCAATTTGGAGCAGAAATATCATGTTAATCTCGGATGGTGAGAATTTTGATGTTTAAATATCTGGCATTTTGGCAGCCATGCTTCCTGCCTAAGTAAAAGAAATTCTCAGTAATAATGGAAAATGAGTTGAACATTTGGATAAAATAAAATATTAACCACAGAGCTTCCTGAAGGCACTGAAATTTCTGGTTCCTGACATCTTGGCATCACAGCTATATTCCCGCCCTCACCACAGTTTGGTTATATGTGCCTTGGCTGTCTCATTTTTCCTTAAGTTATTTTGTGTCAAGTTACTACCACTTGAAAACAAAAGCCCCCAAACACACAAACATACACACACACACACACGCACACACACACACATGCACACACACAAGATTTTTGACATAACATACATGCAACCTACGTATTTCAACATATATAGAAATAAGGTTAAAATTTAATTAACTAATTTGTTCTTGGTTTTATAAAACTGCTGATTCATATCCCTTGCTATAGAAACTATGTAAAAAATTAGAAATAACGTCATTTTTAAAAAGTCATGATATAGAAGGTGGAAAAAATTCATGTACTGATATTGATGTGTCTGCAGTATAGAAATCTCAGAACTTTTATGGATTTCTGCCAAGGATGTGTATATATAAAAATATTATAAATGTAATAAATGTTATATTTATAAATCATATTATGTAAACATGCATATGTCTATAAATATCTAATTATCTTTATTTTATATTATACAATATGCTATATCTGATGTCTCAGATATACTTCAAGGATCAAGAATAGGAGTCAATCTATTGAAGTATTATCATAAATATTTTAAATTTGCTGATCATAAAATACACATATTTGACAAATGATTTAAAATTATAAAATTTCCTGGAATGTAAACAGGAAAAAATTCAGATAAAATAGACTATTCTGACCTTTTCAGTCATGAACCCAGGTACCCTTCACTCTCATGAAGAGTAACTGTTTCAGCAGTAACATCTTATTATCAAATGTCCTAGAAGTCATTAAAATGACAAAACTTTCCATTATGCTAGGTGATTCTTATTTCACACTATGCAGTAACCTTTTAAGTTCTGTATTCATTATCCCAAATGAGAAAAAAATCACTTCAGTGTTTCTGATAATGAAAAGTGTGCTTTCAATATCACTTTCAGGAGAAATAAGCAGCAGCAATTTGTTCTGTATTTTTTCTTTTGGATGAAAAAAATTAATAAAGTAACAAATTGGGTAAATAAACTTGCTAATGCACGATCCTGTCTTGTTTTGGAGCATACTGAACTTTTAGGAACATATACATTTACATAATTATCATTAATTATACGTTACATTGATAGTAGCTCTCTCTGTCCAGTTTAGCACCTTTGTGCTTAGGTTTTCTGCCCAGAGGATAATGAGCAGGAACTGAATTTCAACAGTGAATATAGCACATCTATATTCAAACATAAAAATTGAAAGCAATTAATTCAGAGTGTTTAACAGTCTCTTTAATTTTGAATCAGTCTGTGCTACTAAAAGTAGATCACCTTATCTTGATGCCACAGAAGACCAAATTAATCTTTCTGGCCATTAAGGCATTATCTTTAAAATTACAGCCACCTTCATTCAATGTACTTCCAGTGACCTGAAAAAGTAAATATACCTCCAAATGACTTAATTTACATTCCATAAATCTGGCAATTTGTTATCTCTTTACTACATTATAAAAAGGCCCCTTTTTACCTGGCTCCTAGCAATTTTGTCCTCCTCATCCACCATGATTGCCTCATCAAACTTTATGTTTTATGTTCCTGGAACACCACTTACAGTTGCCTGAATGAAACTTGTTTCTTTGGCATTTTACTTATTCTTTTCTCATTATCCACCCACAGATATTTAATCAGATATTTACTCCCTCTTCATAATATACTTTTTTATACACACACACCATGGAATACAGTAAACTTCAAAAACTCTAATTAAATGCGATGAAAGAATAATTAAATTATTGTATAAATGTATTTATTTGCATAGTCATTCATATATATATAATGTTTTATAAAATACATGTTATGTGCACAGACACGTATTAGGTTCATAGGGAATATAAAAGCGAATAAAAAGAAATGGCAAATGCCCTTCAAGGAGTTAGAAACTAGGATTTGGGAAGGTTTGAAAGTAACTATAATGTGAGACAAATTAAATAACTCTCACAAAGTAGATATGTATTTCACAGAGATATCGTGAAAGGGGCAGTTAATTCAACACAGGAACAGGGGAAACTTTATGTGTGAGGAAGACTTCATGGATGAAGTAGTTAATCTAAACAGAGGAAATAAAATTTCAATAAGTACATAAAGAAATACAAAGCCTTAGATAGTTTTGTTTCACATTGTAAGCAAGTTTTCAGAGGCATGCAAAAACACATATAAAAAAAATATGAAAAGAATTTTGTCGCTAAAACCCAGACACACAAAAAAATGGATGTGTTAGCACTGATTGTCTTCAAATGATAGAAACAAATTGGAGCTAGTTTACAAAATAAAATTGGGATAAGACAAGAAAAAAAATTGTCATATAAAACAGATTTGTCTCATAGAACCCAAAAGGTGGGGATCTGCCAGGGATCAGAGGGGTATTGGAACCAGGACCTGGAAAGCACTCAGATGCTTTTTCAATCTCCTACCTTTTCTTCTCTCTGAACATCTGATTATTCTAGTTTTTAAGGAGTTGGATAGTGTAGTTTGTGGTAGTAGTTTTTATTGTTTATTTTAGTAAGTATATTATGAAATATAAAATAGCAAATTAAAAGTGATTCCAACTAATATGGAAAAAAAATCTATTTATACAAGGGGGCAGTCAAGAAAATTTCATACCATATAAAGAGGCTTACCCAGCATAGAAAAGAATCTATATTCTAGAAATGGGGCTAGAGACTCCATATAACAATTAGTACTTCAGGTAGTTAAGAGTAGGAGGGAAATTCCAGCATCCATGTAGATAGTAAAAAAGAATGAGAAAATGTATCTTCTATTTATGGACAAAAATATAGACTTTGTTAGATTTTCATATATTTAAGGATGACAAATAGAACACATGTAGGGACAAAAACAGAAAAAAAAATTCCATCTCATAAAAGACAAAGAACATAAGATTCAAGAAGGACCTCAAACAGTTTGTCCTTCTTGAATCTTATGATATATTTGTTTTCTATTTTTAATGAAATTCAGGAAAAAATCATAGATCCTGCTGGAAATAATATGGTCACTCATTTTCTCTATTTGCATGAAAACTAGTGTGATGTGTCTTTCTGCCTTTTTTCATTTGTCATTTTCTTTATAAGGAAAAAAGTAGGATTGCCAAGTAGAAAGTGTGGGTAGAGTGATCTCATCTCAGGTCTAACTTTACAATAAATCCTGCCCCCTCTCATCTGTGGAATTAATTGCCTCCACCAGTCTTGTGTTTTAGGATCATTGTGAAATTTCATCTTTTCTGAGTTTCTAAATAATAATTTAATTGATTAATTGGAAAATTGAAACCCATACACTATCTAAATCCCATGTGTACTATATGATTTAAAAAACTGATGAAGTCCTGGATGACGTCAAAGAACAGGGTGTAAACATGAATACAAGAGGCAAAATTTTATGGATGTGAAGTTTGTTAAAGTGGAAAAAGTTAGGGATATGTAGCACAAATCTTAAAAGAGTCATCTCCATGATGTTGAAGGCCCATAAAACATGAAAATTGTTGGAATAAGCTACTGAAGAATAGTAGATAATAACCAGATAATATTGCCTCAAAAGAGCAGTTGTTATAATCAGGCGGCATGGCTGCAAAGAAAAAGAGGATTCATGAGAATGAGTATGTATGTAATGGGATATATACAGTAGTAAGAGCTAGGAAGAAGCATATCAGAATGATAGCCAGTGGTACATGAAATGGGAAAAACCTTTCACTTAAGGGAGCATGTACAAAGCAAGGGCTTTACTTATGGCAGAATCTAGGTAAGACAATAAAACAATTACTTCAATGAAAAGTTAATATTTGTATCAATGCTGAACACAGTTTCCAAAAGGCATGACAAAAGAATTTGAATTTGAAATGGTGAATACATTTCTTAAAAATTCAATGAAAACCGATGCCATATTAGAAAACTTGAATTTGGCGAGTTCTAATAAGCTCTAAATATTCAGTGGTTTACACAAAGGACAAAGTATTTTCACTCATGGAGCTTAGCATAAGTCATATATATATATGTGTGTGTGTGTGAGAGAGAGAGAGAGTGTGTGTGTGTATATACACACAACACAAAATTATGCCTGTTTAAAGAACATAAAATAGGGTTTGCTTATTATCTCTAATATTTTCTTATGACAGTATTTTAAAGTATTATGTTAATCTCAGTGATACCTACATTATAAGTTTCCTATTCTTTTTTTCAAAAATGGACCTAAAAATGTTTAAATGAGTTTAGATAGCGAATACATATAGATACCAGATAAACTACAACAGTATTAAAGAATTCTCAACACTAGATATTAAAAGTCTAAATTCATAAGCTCCTGGTGAATTCTAAGTTTTACTAAAACAAATGCTTCCATAGGTAATTACAAAAGAAAATACATACAGTACTCAACATCTCTGGACTATACTTTTTGTATTACTGCACTGCAGGCACTATACCCCAAAGTATAGTGAGATAATTGTATCATTTTCAGAGGTGCTATAGTCAAAAACATCATGTTGAGAAGTGCACACTCCAAACAGCAAAGGAAGCTCTCACACAACCAGCGGTGGTAATATGGGCAGTTCACTTGACCTGTTTTACAGGTCAGATGTTAAACTTTGTATGGTCCTTGTATACCAAATATACCCCTGTAAATATCTATAAGATTTTTTTTATACTTAGTATCTAGGAAAAAAGTAATATGTCTGGGATATGAGAAAACCTGTATTTGGAAAAGTATTTTTCTAAATTTTCACTAAATATTTTACAACCATGAAAAAACACCATTATCCCCTTTGGCTGAAGTAGGCTTGATGCAAATCAGGTATCCACAAGATGATTACTTTATCATTCCATTCTTTTCCCGGTTTTATTTAGTTTCATTAGGACTTCTTTATAAGAAATGTATATAATTGTTACATATAGCAGTTTTGTTTTCTTATTTCCTTAAGACAAGAAGTTGTAGAAAAAGACAAACATATTTTAAAAGGATGGAATAGTAAATGTAGACAAGAGCAGGAATGACAACGTAAGCTCATATCTGGGTGTGAAGATGTTTCTCATCAACTATGTTACATACATCAAGACTGTAACTAAAAAATGATGACTATAGAAAAAAGGTCTAATTTTTTTCTTTTGAAAATATCTGTGAGTTAAATTATGTTAACATTTCCTATTACCAGAGTTTCTCAGTGGCTGTACTGTTTTTGTTGTTGTTGTTGCTAATCATTCTTATTGTCCAATGCATTCATTATTAATTTCTTTATACTTTCATATTGCAGGAAAACCTGGTGAGTTTCATGGAGTGGAACTAGTGCTTGGCAAATACATTTGCAAAGCATTCAATATAAATTTTGCACACCATATGGAATATCTCTGGGTCTGAACTACTGCAAAACTTACTTGCAACACTGGTGATGCCCATTTATGGGAAATCAGAATCCTAACAATTTGTATGTAATTGTACTTGTCAGCAGCAACTATAACTTGAATATAAGTTTTGAAGGACTGCATTTATTATGTCAAAGGCAAATTAGCAGCTGCTGAAATGGGGATGGTAGAATTTTAATATAACATCTGCAAAATAGCTTTACATATCTAGAATCAGCTTTTCTCACCATAGAGCTTTCAGTGAATTTCATTGAGAAACTGCTCACTCCATATGTCTCATACAGGGTTTCCTATTCTCCATAGTAACAACTATTTTAACTGGTATGGCTGTACTCAAAAACCTTTATGTCATTAAGACTTATCCATCTCCTTTACAACCCTTTCGACTGAACCCTCAAGGTCAGTGTAATGTTTTCCTAATTCATAAAACTGCTCTATATTTTCACATTAGTCCCATATCAATATAGGCCTGGATGATTGAATAGTCTGTGACGAGTTTTTCAATTTCCACCCAATATATTTTTAAAGCATCATATTTGTTACATTGCATTCTCTTCTCAATGACTCTCCCACGGAACTCTGAGAAAATGATGGCCCAGTAATAGAAGGTATCTAAGCCCTGCCACAATAAAACAAAACAAAACAAAAAATAATAGGACAAGAGAAAACATTGACAAGGAAACTCTGGCATAAACATGCATACAGAAAGTGTTATCTACATATCACAGGCAAATATATTTTTTCTTCCTTAAATTTAGAGTGAAAATAATCAAATTTAAAGATATCAGTAAAGAATACATATCCAAGACTGAGAGAAGAATTCTATATTTTGACAAAATATAAAGAAACCTTGGAAAGAAATGAATAGATGTAAAGGATAGATGGTAAGCCTGGCCAAGAAAGAGACAGCAAGCATGAAGCTACTGTAAAAAAAGCCACAGGTCATGAACATTTTTTAAATTTGGATTTTCAAAATGTGGATGGGTCATATTAGGAAAAATTGGCCACTTTTCTGATCTGAAGGGAACTTTCTTTAAAGAGGGAACGGCTGGAAGTAAAAAAGATATGAAGTTTCCATTTGCAACACCTATTGCCTCAGCAGACCACGAATGAGACTTTGAGGGTTGCATGGTGATAAACACACATGTGCAGAAACAGGACTCATCAAACCTGTGGAATGTGCACCTTTCCCCTGGTTTCTTCTGCAATTTCTGAGTCTTACCTCAACTTGGGCAAGCACTTTTCTGAATCTGAGAGACATTCCCTTCAGAGATGTAGAATATTACCCTAACTACACCAGGAAAGAAACCAGAGATAAAATAAGATATAGTTCAACTCCATGAGCTAAGAATTGATTGAATCTTCAGAGAATACAAATATGGTCTATGAAACAGGGAATTCCAATGATCTAGAGAACATACTGTTTTCATAATGAAACATGATAGAACAAAATCATCGAAAAAGGTAGAGAGCATATGATGGATAGAAAGAAAATGGTGATCAAGCATTAGAATAATCATTTTTTTCATCACTTTGGCTGCCTAGAGAACTGTCTACAGTGTCTACAGCACTCAATTCCAAAGTGCCCTCTCTTGCCTGGTTGGGAGTCATTGCCCACCAGCCTTGGCTAATAAAGGGAAAATGATGTATTCCTCAGGAGGTGATATGGAAATGTCCTATAATTACATCAGGAGTTAGAATGGAGAGACAATTGTAGGTTCCAAAATTCAAATGAATTGAGAGAATGACCTAGAAATAGGTAGATGATAGTAAAAGAGGGAAGGAGGAAAAAAGGACCTAAAGCCAATTGGCCCTGAGCTTCACTAAAGGAGGTATTTTACAAATAGATTTTTTAAAAAATGTTTAAAGCAGCAACACAATTACAAAAATATTAACAACTTCTGCTTCTTCAGAAAAAGTTTCTAAAGTAGAAACATTTTAAAACTAGTGTTGATATGGGATACCCAGTTTTTAGTTAGAGCAGTGATTTTGAAACCTCGATGAATATTTCATCTTGTGGGGAGAATTTCCCTTTTTTAAATGCTTATATGGCCAGTGACTTAATTAGTCTTAGGTTGAACCCAAGTATCAGTATCTGAAAACCACTTAAAATAGGGGGTGCAATGAAGAAAAGACTGCTGTAGCAGCTTAAAACAACACAAATGTATTACCCTGAAGTTTTATTGTTCAGAAGTCTGACACAGGTTTCACTGGGCTAATGTCAAGTTGTCAGCAGGGTAGGCTGATTTCTATAGCCGCTAAAGAGAATCTCTTTACTTGACTTTTCTAGTTTCTAGAGACTACATACATTCCTTCGCTTATGGAGCCATCCTCCTTCTTCAAAGCCAGAAACACTGATTCTCTCTATTCCTTTCTTTGTATCAGTGTTTCCGACTTTCTTCCTCCACCTCCCTCTGATATTTTAAGGCCCCTTGTGATTACATTGGTCTCACCCACATAATCCAGAGCAATCTTTCTATTTCAAGGTCATCCCATTAGTGACTTTAATATGCAAATTTAATTCCCCTTTGTCATATAACCTGATATTTATAGGTCCTGAAGATTAAGACATGGGCATTTTGGGAGTGAGGCATTATTCTGCCCACCATAGAGAGGTGTTTTCAAGGAATAATAGGAAGCTAGAACTCACCGATGGAACCCAAGATTTAGATGCACAGGAAGATTTTATTAATCTCATGTTTTTAGCTTTAAGAAAAAGTGTTGCCAGATCTGGTTGAGAGCCCCCAGGAGTGTGGGACTGAAACTCTGCAGACGGTACCTTGCAACATGGAATGAGCTAGAGCTAGGTGAGCTGGTGACTCCAACTGAGATAGTGAGTAACTGAATAGGAAAATAGAGATATGGGAATAGGTAGAGTTTCCATAAAATACTGAGGGCTAAAGGGGAAATCAGAAACTGGAATTCTGGAAAATAGAAATTGTTATGCAGTTGGAGGAATGAAGTATATTAAAGAAAATAAAACAAGAAATGGAAATATAGAAAAGAAAAAATATATTTTTAAAATATTCTCAATGTTAGAACCACTTTAAAAAGTGTCTCAACAGTTGGGTTAGGCACGGAAAAATTTTAGATCCTCCTTACCATAACTGTTTTCTTTGCATTTTTGAGGTACATGGTTAAGTAAATGGTTAAAATTAAATTTTTGAATCAATAATGGTCATACATTTATACTTGTATATTAGTTTCTTTGCCCTGAACACTGTGTTTTTATGGTCATTGATCAGTAGCCATTAAGTTGAGCATTGATTTTAATTTTTACATTGCACAAATACATTGTATAAGTATGTTGCTATTTACAGTTCAAGTGAAATCCTTCCCTTTCTAGAAGTAAATAAATTAGTGTAATAATTATTCTATCCCACTGTAAAACTTGAGTGATAGCTATAATGTAAATACTCTTTGGCTATTTTTAAAACACCTTTAAAATGTCCAGACAAGAAAAGAAGTTTTATTGTTTGAAATATTTCATCAACCATTTTTTTTCCTTTTGACTTACTGGATTAGGGTGATTCAGTCAATTAGAAGGCCATAAGTCCCAAATAAGTTGATATTCAGTTAGTCAGAGCAGAGACTATCCTGGGTGGGCGTGAACAATTTAAAGAGACTGGACGCTGCCTGAAGAGAGAAATTCAAAGTAAGAGATGTTCTACCAGCCTCCATGCTGCAAACTGCCTGTAGCAGGACCAGCTAATAAGGGCCTGAGGGCAACTTCTAGGAGCCAACAGCAGCAGGCTGTCCCTGACTGACAGCCAAAAAGAGAACAGGGGACTTCTGCACTACAAACACAAGAAACTGAATTTTGCCAGCTACTCAGGGAACTTGGAAATGGATCTTTCCTTAGTTGTGCCCAGATGAGGATATAGCTGGCTTATATCTTGATGTCAGTCTTGTGAGTCCCTAAGCAAACAGTTTGTTAAGACCCTTAGAAAGTTGCCTCATAACTACTGAACCTCTCTTATCCATTCAAAAATCATGTTTGACTAATGTTTACCACAAACATCCTTATAAAATCTGACCTCAAAATTCTCCCCATTAGTTTTCCCCATGAACACATTAATATGCATGTGGACTCATTTCCATGGCTCGAGCAACCAAAACCCTTTATAGGCTGCTCTTCCCAGTACAGGGTGGAGCATCTCCACTCCATACTCCCTCCTATGTTATGGCACTTTGCGAGAAAAAACAGAAATCTTGTTTCCCTCTCCAAACAAAATTTTATTTTACAAATTGGTCTAAATTAACTAGTCTGACATCTCTAGAAGCAGAGTGGTATGGTTTTCATTCACCAAGAATGGATATGTCTCCAATTGTTCATGGGTGGGCGTGAACAATTTAAAGAGACTGGACGCTGCCTAAAGAGAGAAATTCAAAGATATGTTCTACCAGCCTCCATGCTGCAAACTGCCTGTAGCAGGACCAGCTAATAAGGGCCTGAGGGAAACTTCTAGGAGCCAACAGCAGTCCCTGACTGACAGCCAAAAGGAGAACAGGTAAAACTAATATTTATAAAAGTAAAGTAAAAGTAATATATATAAGTGTGTCTATAATATTGTAGCAATGTGTTACACTGACAAAAAGAAGCAAGGAAAAATCCTTATATACAATACAAAAATCCTGCATATACATGGACTATGGTCTTCCACAAAGTGTTCTCTCTGGCAATCTGTTGGATGTCGACCAGGTATCACATTTGTACAGCCTAGGCCCTTCCCCCACACTCTGACCCCGCAAGACTCAGGCCTAGAGTTTACTAAAAGTACACATAACCCCTGTTGAAATGAGACCTTGGCAAGGAAGAAGACAATACTTCATGTTGTTATACAAAGTGGTTTACACCTCCTCCCTGATTTAAATGCTTCCATTTCAGGAAGAGATTTTGTCTCAACTTCTACATAATCAAAAGAAAATATTTTACATTCTAAAAATAAAAATTAGCCTTCTACAAAGATAAATCAGAAAACATCTGTGACCAATTTAAAATAATAATTTGTACCCATTTTCACTCATCCAGGTTGCAAATGTTGAAATACATCATTGACAGCATCACGTTAAAAGTTCCATATAGCTAAAAAGGTATTCGAGTTCAAAAATTGAGACTAAGGTATTGCAAAAAAAATTATTATTATGCAACACAGTGTAATTTCATCATAACTATCATGGATAAAACAAATTAGCATTTATAGAATATAGGTATGTGTATATCTCTATAATTTGGATGACTGCAGTAAAGGCTCTGTGTGTAATTACATTTAATGAGCTCACTTGGATTTGATATATAGCATCAGCTAACACCCAAAAGGTTAGCAGAGGTTAGCACTAATGGTTATAGGGTGGCTAAACTAGCTTAGGGTCTGTGATAATTCCAATTATGATTCTTAATTGCCTTATTTCATCACTTGAATCATCCACTCTGTCTTGAAATTTTTATCTCTGTTAGAATGGTTCCCGTTCTTATAGACATTTCTTTGTCTCCCCATCCTCATAGCATCTAACTGCCCAGGACATGCAAATCAAATGCCTCTGGAATAAAGTAGGGAACTTTTTGTGGAAAGCATGCTGGATGTTGAAGGCAGGAAGGGGCCAAGGGCTGTGTTAGATTGAAGAATGCATTACCAGACTAAAAGCATGTAAATGCAGACTTATTTGAATATGATATAACCAAGGAAGGCATATCTGAAGAATGAATTTGGCCAAAGGATGTTAATTCATGCCTACTGTCTCAAATTAGTAGTTTATAAATTCATTGTGGGGTGGGGGTCAAAGAATCCTTTAAGATTGTAATGAAAGATTTTTCTCCATGTGGAGTTTTTTCTGTTTTTGTACTATTCTTTAGATAAATTCATTTAAACCTATAGATGCATTTTTCATATATGTTTTAATATTCACACACATATATGTATATATGTATATATATATGTTTGTACAGTTGACTCTTGAACAACACAGGGGTTAGGGGCTCAGAGCTCCACACAGTCAAAAATTTTTGACTCCCCAAAATCTTAACTACTAATATCCTACTGCTGACCAAAGGCCTTACCAATAATATAAACAATTACCAGATATTTTCTATGTTATATGCATAATATACTATGTTCTTATAATAAAGTAAGCTAGAGAAAATAAAATTATTATTAAATTATTATTAAGAAAATCATAAGAAAGAAAAAATATATTTGCTGTTCATTGAGTGGAAGTGGATCATCATAAAGGTCTTTGGCCTTGCCTTCTTCACATTGAGTAGGATGAGGAGGAGGAGGAAGAGGAGGGGTTGGTATTGATATCTCAGAGGTGAAAGACACAGAAAAAAATCCACGCATAAGTGGATCTACATAGTTTAATCCCATGTTGTTCAAGGGGCAATTGTATATATGTGTATATATATACATATGTACACACTTCACTTTTATTAAAGCAATAAACGTACATGGTTTAAGAATAAAAAGATTACATTAAAAATCAACCACTTCCTGCTCCCATTTTTGCCTATTTCTTTTCCCTGCCCTCAAAACTACCATTTTTGACACAAATTTTTGTTTAAATTAGCACTGTTTTTAAAAATTATTTTTATTGCTTATTAAAATGATCAAATCTATAACGTTTATTTACTTTAAGTTATGATGGATGAGGATTAAGCAATCTTACAATAAACTCTAGTGTCCTTAACCATTCTGGTTTTTTTTTTTTTTTTTTTTTTTTTGAGACAGAGTCTTACTCTCTAGCCTGGGTGCCGTGGCATCAACCTGGCTCACAGCAACCTCAAATTCCTGGGCTCAAGTGATCCTCCTGCCTCAGCCTCCTAGAGTGCCAGGATTACAGGCGTGAACCACCATGCTGGGCCCTGTCCTTACCCATTCTCTCAATGTATTATATCCCTATATTCCATTAAACCAAAAAAAACCCCATAATTTATGATAATATGTCTTTGTAAATGTGATTCGCAGTAAAGCCAACCACAGTACTATCATTACATTTCTTTTGTTTTCTTTTTAATTTTTAAAAATGTATTTATTTATTTGACAAATAAAATTATTTCTATTTAGGGTGTACAACATAATGTTTGAAATATGTATACATTATGAAATGCCTAAATCAAGCTAATTAACATATACATTATCTCACATACTTATGTTTTTGTGGCGAGAACATAAAATCTACTCTCCATGATTTTTCAAGAATACAGTACAGTGTTATTAACTATACTCATCATGCTGTATAATACATCTCTTGAATTTATTCCTCCTAACTGAAATTTTGTATCCTTTGACCAACATCTTGCATCTTCCCAACCCCACTTAAAATAGTTCACTTTTTTGTTCTAATGATTGTCTTTATAATACAAATCTATGTATTACCCTCTGTGGTATTATATAAGTATTAGGCTTAAAATTAAGATTATGTGCTGCCTTGATACTTGAAACCAGGAGGGACTAGAATAGCCAAACTTTCAAGTTCTCCTCTCCTCTTCCTTCCTATGGGTAAGGTTCCCTAGTCAAACAATATTGCTTACAAAACACACCAAATTCAGTTCATGCTGATACCTGAGTAGCAGGTTTCAGTTCTCTCCTCATCTACAAAATTATTCAGTCATCTCATCCTTCTGTGAGAACCAGAGGCTCCCTCATCCTCTTAATAGTACAAAGTCTACCTCCCACATTCCTGGTAGTCCACTCCATCCCCAAGCATTCCCAACTATTAATACAACCCCCATGTTCCCCTGCATGGCATGTAATTTACCCATGCCCCTGGGCATGCATGGGACTGTATGATAAACTGCTACTTATCTGTGCAGTGCTACATGTCATGTATTCTGCCACACCCACAATCGGTCCATAAGGCTCCATAAGGGCCTTATGCTCTTACAGACAATAATTTAAAAGCTCTGAATAAAATAGAAAAAAACATATTCATATAAAACACCAGACAATAAGATAAATCAAGCAGATTCTAGAGGGTATTTAAAACTTGGAAGATAGTACTAGCATTGTATAAATTTCCCATTTTCACACTTTTTAGACTGAGGGCAAAGTCAGTTCTTTATGGGGCAATAAAACTTAGAAAAGCGGTAGTTTCTTTGTCTCAAGATCCAAAGGACAAAAGTCACATAACTTGAGCTACTGGAAAGGAAGAAAGAAATGCTAAGAAAAGAGAAACCCAGAGAGAGGGAGTCACCAATTTGGTACATAAGTCCTACACATCTATCTGCTAACCACTAAATCAACTATCATTTAACTGAGATCTAAGCTGCGGCCCGAGACCTAATCTTCACAATTTGAATTCAACCAAATAAATTGCCTGCTGAAACTGTGCTTTGGAAAAATAAAACATAATCCAGAGTCTTTAAAATATAATATTTATACAAGATTCAACCCAAAACTATTCAATATAGAAATAATCATGAAATCATCCAGCTCTCAAAGAAAGACAATCAAATCAGGCCAAATCCCAAGATAATACAGATGTTGGAATTTACAGCAATTTCAATGCAACTATTATGACTATAAATTGAAGGAAATTATCCTTCCAATGAACAAAAAGATATCAGCAAAAAAGTCAAAACTAAAAAAAAAAAAAAAGAAAAAAAGAAAGAAATTCTAGAAAAGATAATTATATTACCTAAAATTTACAATCTACTTATTTAACATAAAATCAGAATGAAAAAAAGACGAAAGCATGAAGGAACTTTAAAGTTGAAGGTAGAAATAATCCAATAAAATGACAAAAGAAAGAAAGATTAAAAACAAAAACACAAAGAGCTTCAGCAACCCTTTTGTTACAGTAATAAAAAGTATATCATATGTGTATATTTAGAATTCTAGGAAAAAAATAAAGAGAATGAGGCAAAAAGAAGAAAAAAAAGGAAGCTATATGGTCTAGGAAATATCCCAAATTTGTTTAAAAATGCAATCATATACATTTATATATATAAGTAGTACATAAATCAAAAGTAGGATATTTTCAATGCCTTGGTACATAATTGTCAAATTGCTGAAAACTAAAGATAATGCAAAAATCTCAAAAGTAATCTGAGAAAACCAGGGTGTTATACTCAGGGAAACAACAAGGTGAAAACTATTAACTTCTCATAAGACATTATGAAGATCAAACACAATTGAGCAACATCTTTAATGTGCTAAGAGAATAATAAACTATAAATTCAGAAATCTATGCTTAGCTAAAATACTCTTCAATAATAAAGGCCAAATAAATACATGTTCATATAAAGGAAAATTAAGAGTATTTGTCATCAAAAGACATACATTATAAGAAATGCTAAAGGAGTATCAGGTGAAAATATGCATCTTCAAGGAGAAATGGAGTGTATCAGAAATAAAAGGCTACTTTATCATATTTTTTACAATATATATGACTGCTTAAAATACATATATATAAGTATACACATACACACATATATAATTAGTTTTATGTCAACAAAGGGGCAGTTAAAATAAAAAAGATACTGAGGCTGAAAGTAAATGGATGAAAAAGATATAATATGCAGACAATAAGCATAAAACTACACCAAAATGGCTAGATTAATATCAGGAAAACTAGGTATCAAGATATAAACCATTACCAGAAATAAAGATATATTTTCCTAATGAATAAAGAGTCAGTTCATCAGTAAGATGTGAAATCATAAATACATTATAACAGTCATAAATCTGTTAATAAATAATTTAAAAAGCTCTGGAGTTTATAAAGTAAAAAGAAATTATTACTAATCCCCAAATCTTTGTATTTTTATTTGCTTTTTCACAAAGCAGAAATTGACATATTCAAAGGAAAAATTAGAGGATTTCATAATCATAGTTGGTGGTTTTAACACCCAAGTTATAGCAAATAAAAAAACAGAAGAAAATTAACAAAGATACTAATACTCTAAATAAGGTAATCAACAACTTTGATCTAGTTGATATTTATAGAACACTAAACAATGCCATTACAGAACACACATTTCTTTCAAGTATACATGCTATGTTCATCAAGATATATCATATACCTACGTGAGAATGTTATACCAGCAGACACATTGCAATGCATTGAAAAGGACAGAGACAGGATAAAATAAAGACAGATTGTTAGACTCCCAAAATTCTATAGAAACAGGCTGATAAAACTATTCAGCTGCAGATATGTCCTATCTTTCAAGAAGAAGGAAAAATGCCTCCAAGGGCAGAGTCTTGGGCCTAGAGCCTCAAACTACAAAGGGTCAATCTCAGCCTTGAAAACCGAATGGAGTTTGCCTCGTTGGATTTTTGAAATCACTTGGAACTGATGCTTTCTTTCTCCCTTTTGCAATAGTAATGCCTACAACTGTTATCTCATGTCTTTGTAATCATTGCATTTTGGAGGCAAATAACTTATGTTCTAGTTTCAAAGGTCCATAGATAGAAATTTTACCCCAAAATGGATGATACACAGGGTATTGTCACACATAACTTGACTTAGATGATGATATTTTGTATTTTTGAGCTAATGATATTTAGAAGAGATTTTAGACTTGAATTGATATGGTAGTGGGTTAAGACTTTTGGAGATGTTAGGATTGCACAAATGTATTTTGCATGAGAGATGGAAATGAATCTTTGGGGGCAATAGGAGGACTCTAGTAAGCTAAATAATGGCCCTCAAAGATATTCATGTTTTAATCCCTGTGAATGTTACCTTACATGGCAAAGGTGACTTTGCACATGTGACTTAATTAAGACCCTTGAGATGGGGAGATTACGCAGGACCATCTGAGTGGGCTCTAAATGTAATCACATGTGTCACATAAGAGAGAGGAAGTGGAAGGTTTGACTAGAGAAGAGAACAAAAGCCATGAGACAATGGAAGCTAGAGGGAGAAGAGGTGATGTGATGCAATGAAGGGATCATGACCCCAGAAATGCAGGAAGCTTCTAAAAACTAAAAAAGGCAAGGAACCAGCCCTGCCAATAACCCTGACTTTCTGGTGAAGGGTGGAGGGGTGGAGTGGGTAAACCCACAGCTAATGAAGACGGGGCACACTGTATGGGGGAAGAACACACTTGTGGCCCTGGCTTGAGCAAGGCAAATGCATTTCATGTAATGAAAATGTTTGTATCCTTATAATATCCTGAATTAAAAAAAGAAAAAGAAAGACTTTTTTGAGCTTCTAGTCTAAAGAAATTGAAGAAAATAATTTCATGTTGTTTTAAGACACCAAGTTTGTCGTAATTTGTTACAGTAGTCACAGGAAAGTATTCAATAGTGGAATTACATTTAGAAATAAATATCAGTAATATGTCTACAAAAACATAAAATATTGGAAAATTAAATAATAAATCTCTATATAATGCATGTATTAAAGGAAAAATCACAAGGGAAATCAGAAAATGTTTCAAACTGAATAATAATGAAAATATACAAAAACTATAGTATACAGCTAATGAAGTTTCTTTCAATTTCAAGAAAAACTTGCAGCTTTAATGCTTGTATTTTCGAATCAGAAAACTCTAAACTCAATGATCTAAGGTTTTACCTTAAAAAACTAAAAATAAAAAAAGACCAAAGTAAACCTAAGTTAGTAAGTTAGTAGAAGGAAAGTTTAAAAAAATGTGCAGAATTTGTTTTTAAATTCCAGTAGTCTCGTGGCAGAATTTCTGGGGTTTCTGGATATAAGATCATATTGTCAAAAAGTGAGAGTTTGACCTCTTCTGCCCCCATGTGGATCCCTTTGATTTTCTTTTCTTGTCTGATTGCTCTGGCTAGGGCTTCCAGAACTGTTAACTAGATGTGGTGATAGAGGGCAACCTTGTCTGGTTTCAGTTCCACGCAGAAATGCTTTCAAGTTTTCCCTGTTCAGTATGATGTTGGCTGTGGGTTTCTCATATATGGCTTGTATCATTTTTAGGTAAGTATCATCTATGCCTAGTTTGTTAAGCATTCTTATCATAAAATGGTGCTGAATTTTGTCAAATGCTTTCTCTGCGTCCCTGAGAGGATCTTATGGACTTTGTTTTAACTTCTATTTATGTGTTGAATTCCATTTATAGATTTGCATATGTTGAACCATCCCTGCATCTCTGGGATGAAGCCCACTTGCTCATGATGCATTATTTTTTTGATAAGTACCTGAATTTGGTTTGCTAGGATTTTGTTGAGAATTTTTGCATCTATATTCATAAGGGATATTGGTCTGTAGTTTTATTTTTGATGGGTACTTTCCTGGTTTTGGTATCAGGGTGATCTTGGCTTCATAAAATGTGGATTTTTAAAGTGAAGGATTCCTTCCTTCTTGATGTTGTGGAATAATTTCTACAGGATAGGCACCAGTTCTTCTTTGTAGATCTGGTAAAATTCAGGTGTGAAACCATCTATTATAGGACTTTTCTTTTTAGGAAGATTTTTTATTGCTGTTTACAATTTGGTACTTAATATTTTCTGTTCAGTAATTCTATTTCTTCCTGATTGAGCCTAGGGAGGCTGTGTGTTTTTAAGAATTTGTCCATTTCCTCCATGTTTTCAAGTTTATGTGCATAGAGGTTTTTATGGCATTCATAGATAATATTTTGTATTTCCATGGTATCAGTCGTAATTTCTCCTTTTTCATTCCTGATTGAGCTTATTAGAGTCCTTTTTTTTCTGCTTCTTGTCAATCTAGCAAGAGGCATGCCAATTTTGGTTACATCTGAACTGGAATGTTTATAGCAGCACAATTCACAATTGCAAAGATGTGGAAAACAACCCAAGTGCACATCAATACATGAGTGGATTAATAAAATGTGGTATATGTATACCATAGAGTTCTACTCAGACAAAGAAAACAATGGTGATATAGCACATCTTGTATTATCCTGGATAGAACTGGAGCCCATTCTACTAAGTATCCCAAGAGTGGAAAAACAGGCACCATATGGATTCACCATAAAACTGGTATGAATTGATCAATACTTGTATGCACATATAGTAGTAGTAACATTTATTGAGTGTAGGGTAGATGGGGGAGGGGTATATTCATACATAATGATTGTGGTGGGCACCGTCTTGGGGATGGATATGCTTGAAAGTCTTACTTGGATGGGGCAAAGGCAATATATGCAACCTAAACATTGATATCCCCATAATATGCTTAAATTAAAAAAAATTGAGAAGTCAATAAAATAGAAAAATAAAAAAAATTAGCAAAGCCAAAAGTTTGGTTAATAGGTAAGTATCTAGAGAGATTGGTTAATAACGCTTATAGTTTTGACTTGAGCAGTGCAAAGGCAATTTATATGACCAAAGCATTCATACCCCCCCATACTCTGAAATAATA
The DNA here is from genome assembly GCA_008750895.1 of Mirza zaza. Lineage (NCBI taxonomy): Eukaryota > Metazoa > Chordata > Mammalia > Primates > Cheirogaleidae > Mirza > Mirza zaza. The sequence continues at coordinate 28,322 of VSMD01111231.1, forward strand.
AAAAATTAAATAAATTAAATAAAACAAAAAGAAAGTGAAAGTATTACAAATTATTCATGTCAGAACAAAAATAGGGCTTATTAATATAGATCTTATAGACATACATCAGGTAGTAATATAATACAACTTTATGCCAATAAATTTAACTCCATAGATAAAATGAACAAATCCTTTAAAAACACAACTTACCTTTTGATAGGGTTGATTTTTTCTTGCTGATTTTCCTGAGTCCTAAATAGATTCTAGTTACCAGCCCTTTATCAGATGTGTAGCTTGCAAAAATTCTCTCCCATTCTGTGGGTTGTCTGTTTGCTCTCAATAGTTTCTTAGGCTGTGCAGAAGCTTTTTAATTTGATCAGGTCCCATTTATTTATTTTGTTATTGCTGTGATTGCCTTTGGGTTCTTCTTCATAAATTCTTTGCCTAGGCCAATGTCTATAAGAGTATTTCCAATGTTTTCCTCTAGAATTCTAATAGTTTCACACCTTAGGTTCAAGTCTGTTACCCAGCGTGAGTTGATTTTTGTGAGAGGTAAAAGGTGTGGATCCTGTTTCAGTCTTCTACATGTAGCTATCCAGTTTTCCTAGCACCATTTATTGAATAAAGATTCTTTTCCCCAGTGTATGTACCCTATCAAAAATGGGCAAAGGACATGAACAGGAATTTTTCTAAAGAAAACAGAAGAATGGCCAACAAACATATGAAAAAATGTTCAACATCGTTAATCAGGGAAGTGCAAATCAAAACCACAATGAGATATCACTTATTTCCAGTAAGAATGGCCTTTATCAAAAAGTCCCAAAATAATAAATGTGGGCATGGATGTGGAGAGATAGGAACACTCCTACACTACTGATGGGACTGCAAACTAGTGCAACCTCTGTGGAAAGCAATATGGAGATACCTTAAAGAGATACAAGTAGATCTACCATTTGATCCAACAATCCCATTACTGGGCATCTACCCAAAAGAACAAAAGACATTGTATAAAAAAGACACCTGCACTCGAATGTTTATAACAGCACAATTCACAATTGCAAAGATGTGGAAACAACCCCAGTGCCCATCAATACATGAGCAGATTAATAAAATGTGGTATATGTATACCATGGAGTACTATTAAGCTATAAGAAACAATGGTGATATAGCACCTCTTGTATTTTCCTGGATAGAGTTGGAACCCATTCTACTAAGTGAAGTATCTCAAGAATGGAAAAAAAAGTACCACATGTACTCACCAGCAAATTGGTTGCATTGATCTACACATAAGTGGACATATAGGAATAACATTTATCAGGCATCGGACAGATTGGAGGGGAGAGGAGGGGATGGGTATATACATACATAACGAATGTGATGCACACCATCTGGGGGATGGACACACTTGAAGCTCTGACTCCGGGTGGAAAGGAGAGGGAAGACAACACACGTAACCTAAACATTTGTACCCCCTATAATATGCTGAAATAAAAAAAAAAAATACAACTTACCACGCCAAAAGTGGCACAATATGAAACATTATATCAGAATATCCCTTTATCATTATACATATACATACATATAAATTTTACATATACATATGTATAATGATAGAGGTGTATATATATATAAATATATATATGTATAATGTTCCCTTTATTATTGTATGTGTGTGTGTGTATGTGTGTGTGTATGGGGGGAAGAGAAAGAGAGAAGCAGAGATAGACACACAAAGACAGAGACAGGGAAAATTATAAAGAATCTCCCCACAAAGAAAACATAAAGCACATATGGTTATACCTGTGAATTCTACCAGATATTTAAGGAAGAAAAAGCAGCAATCTTACACATACTCTTTTAGAAATTAAGACAAGAATAAATAATAGCAAATTGGGATTTGCTATAAAGCTATCATTGTCCTACTACAAAAACTTGACAAAAATACAAAAAGTATATTATAGATGCATGTCCTTCAATGAACACAAATAAGAAAATCCTTACCAAAATATAAGCAAATCAAAGTCAGCAATATATAAAAATACATATTATCAGGAAAAATCAGTGTATATGACAAGAATGCAAGATTGGTGTAAGGTTCAAATATCTATCGATGTAATTCATCATTACAAAGGAATAAAGGAAAGAAAAACTGTAATATCATTTCAAAAGAAGCAAAAATTATACTTGAAAAAACCAATACCTATTTGTGATTTTAAAAATTTTATCAGCAAATTGATTTATAGCATTTATGGAAAACCAATAGCTGGCATCACATATGAAGGTAAAATATTGAATTATTTCCCACAAAGATTGGGAAAAAGATAAGGCTGCCTACTCTTATCACTGCTATTTAATATTACGCTGGGGTTATTAGCCATTACATGAAGGAATAGAAAGGAAATAAAGTTATTATGATATATAAAAAAAGTAAAATTGTCTCTATTGGCTCATGACATAACTTTTTACATAAAATTCTATGGAGCAATGAAAACTATTAAACATAGTATGTGAATTAAGCAAGGTCACAGAATACAAGATTAATGTGCAAAAGTCAAATCTATTGTTAAACTAGCAACACAAATTACAAAATAGAATTTTAAAATAATTTCTTTTATAATAGAGTCAGAAAACATGCTTAATAATAAATGTAATGAAAGATGTGTAATACTTCTTTTCACTATAAAACTTTGATAAATGAAATTTAAAAACTAAAAAGATGGAAAGAGGTGTGGATTGATTAGAAGATTCAATATGATTAAGATGTCAATTCTGCAAAAATTGATCCATAAATTCAATGCACTCAAAGAAAATATTTCAAAGTCATCGACAAGCTTATTCAAACATTTTTATGAAATATAATATCAGACTATAGATATAGAATATCATAAACAATCTTCAAAAAGAAAAACAAGATTGTAAAATTTATATTACCTAACTTCAAGACTTAGAAACTCTAGGAATAGACCCACACTTACATGGTTGTTTGATTTCTAAAAGTCACCAAAGTAATCCAATGGGGAAATAAAAGCAATTTTAACAAATGATACAGAGAAAACTATATATCCATATGAAGAACATGAACCTTTACCTTTACCTCACATCATATGTTATAAAATTAATTCAAGATGGATAATAGCTCTCAACATAAAATCTAAATCATAAAGCTTTCAGAAGAAAACATGAGAGAATATTTTCATGAATCAGAAATTCATAAGCATTTCTTAGAAAGGCATAGAAAATAATAAGCAAAAAATTGATCAGTGGGTTTCACTAATATTAAAATTTTCTGGCCATAACAAGACATTAATTAAATGAATAATTGTCACAGGTGAAAATAAAATATTCTAAAATATATATCTGACAAAGGAATAAATCATATATAAATAATTTCTAAAATTGAATTAAAAAAGACAACCCAGTAAAAAAATGGACAACATATATAAATGAAGATATATAAGTAACCAGTAATCACATCTTTAAAAAAGTGTTCAAACCATCATTTATTAGTAGAAAAATGAAAATTACAATCATGATGACATGCTACTACAGACCCACCAGAATGCTCAAAGGTAAAATAACTGACAAAACTAAATATTGGAGAGATTCTGAGGTGAATGAAACTCACATACATTGTTAGTGGGAAGGTAAAAAGATATAAGCACTTTAGGAAGAAGTTTGCCAGCTTCTTCTAAAATTAAATGTACACCAATCATGTGACCAGCAATTCCACTTGTATGTATTTTTCCAGTAAAAATAAAGACATACATTCACACAAACATTTGTACAAAAATTTTCTAAGAAGCTGTATTTATAGCAATCCAAACCAGAAACAGATCAAGTTTCCATGAAAAGGAAAGTATATAAACTCTGATGTATTCATGCAGTGAGATATTCCCAACAATAAAAAAAAATGGGAGATTTACAGATGCACATGTCAACATGGAAGAATTCCAAAAAGAGTAGGAGAATCTTGACACATTCAAGTTCACACTGTATTACTGCATTTATAAGAAATTATAGAATACGTAAAAGTAACTTATTGTGTAAACAAGCCGGAACAATTATTGCCTTTTAGAAGGAGGATAATAAGAAGCAGCATAAGGAAACTTTCTATGATACTAGGAATGTTGTATATCTTCATGGGAGTTTGGATTACATGGGAATTTGTATTACATGGGTGTATTCATTTGTCAAAACTCAGTGAATGCAAACTTATCATTTGGACATTTTGTTGTAAATAGATACTACTTAACCACTTCGGTAAGGCGCTCACCGGCCGTGAAACCTTGCCCACTGCCGGCGCTCACAGTCCACACGATAGCTTGTGCTGTGCATTGAAGACAAATCTGATTTGCTCTTGTGTGATGAGGAAAGCTTTAAAGCACTGAAAGCTTGTTTTACTTTACAGGCAGCTTTTTCATTATGTTATTTTTAAATGTTCACAATTTTATATTGATAAATGAGAAATTAGAAAAGTTATATCATGGATGTCGGCTAAAGTCAGTGTGCGTGTTCATCTGTGGCTATTGACTATAGTCGACACTTGTACCAAAGTGGTTAAAAGGAAAAAACTCTAAAATAAGTTTTGAACTCTACTTACCAATATGTGTGCTGACATAGTTAATGGGAAGTTTATTAATATCTTAATTTTACTTTGAAATATACCAAAATAACTAATGGATTAATGGATGGATAAAGGAATGGATAAAATGATAATTTTATAACAAATGGGGAATAATAGAATGTTAGTGGTAAAATATTGATCATGGATATATGGTTGTTCACTGTAAAATTTTTTCAACTTTGCTGTATATTTGAAAGTTTTTGTTAAAAAAAGCTAGAAAATACATGGAACATTACCATCCTTTCAGAACATTACCTTTTTCCATTTTAGAGTTAACTCTCTCTTCCTTTGATTCAAACAGCTAATGATCTTATTTCTCCCACAACACTTTAATTTGATCTACTCTAGACCTTTGTATAAATGTAGTCTCACAGTATATATTTTATTGTGTCTGGCTTCTATTACTCAGTATGTCAATTTTCATTGGTTGATAATATTCCACTTTATAAATATATCACAGTAGAATTATCCATTAAGTTATTGATAAATATTTACATTATTCTAGTTTCTTATTATTAAATAAAATTCTAGGAAATGTAATGACTACCTAGTGTTTCAAACAGACAGAATTGAGAACCACCTAACTGTGACTATTAAGATTATTTTATATTAGAAAGCTTGGTATTAACAGCTATCAAGGGAAGGATTCGAAGGAAGATAATCATCACTACAGTTTTAGCCCTACTACTGTGATACAGATGTCTACAAATTAATTAATACCTATCTAATTGCTGTACACTTCCCAATTAGAACCAATTAAATTAAGCAAATAAATGGGCTCACAGGTCCATATGTGTCAGATTTTAATAGATTTTTAAAACATAGTTTGCTTAAAGTAAGTGTGAAAACTATTATGCTTAGAGTAAGGCTAATTGGATGAGTTTAACACTATAAAGATGTCACAAATAATCATAATCTTGTGTGTATGAAATAAGTTTGCAGTCTATATAAACAAAGAGTGGGCAGTATGATTGAAAGAGTTGATTCAGGAAATTATTCTTCATTTAGGCTCCCAATTTTAGCCAGTTCTCTTACGTGAATAGTATAATAATGAAAAAAAAAAAGCCACTAACCTGAGTTTGAAAACACAAGTCAGGTAAAAGCCATGACAACCAAATAATAAAGCAATCCTTTTTTTGATATCTTGTCAGTGAGTCTCTGAACTTAAAATGCTGTTTTTAAAATCACACCAGTAAAATGAGTAATATTTGGAAACACACAATAATTCGTCAACATAAAAGATTTATATTTTTTTTAAAAAATCACCTAGAGAGACACAAAAGAATTAAAATGAGTACTTTAAATTTAATATAAGTGAAAAACATATTCCCTCAAAGATTACATATAATATGATAATTTTTTTATACAGTTACAAGCAATCATTAAATTAACTTTAATTTGGCAAGAGGTTGCCTCCATACCTTGAGCCCCTGGTATAGCAAACTTCAACCTAACTTGTTATGTTAATAAAGCAAAACCTAATCTAGGATTATAACAAACATCCAAGTTTCAGGCAATCACAGGCAGCCAACTCATCACACCATTCCCAAATAAGGCAGATGTCTATCTGCAGCCAATCACATGATTTCTCTAATTTGTTTGTGCATTCTGCCTATAAAAGCTTGCTGCTTTGGGGTCTTTCTGAAAAATTCTTTGCCTAGACCAATGTCTGATAGGGTTTTCCCAACATCTTCTTCTAGGATTCTTAAGGTTTCATGCCACAGGGGGCAGGGGGAGGAATGGTAGGGGCAATATATGTAACCCTAACAATATTTGTACCCACATAATATGATAAAATAAAAGGAAAAAAAAAAGCTTGCTGCTCACACTACTAGATGGAGTTCTTTGAACCCCTTCTGGTTCTGAGAGCTAATTCACAAATTGTTCTTTGCTCAAATAAACTGTGTTAAATTTAATTTGTCTAAAGTTTTTCCCTTAACACTATTGAGACCAAAGAATATACCTTTAAGGAATGCTCACTTGACAAAATGATCTATATAACAATGGAAAGCAAAGTATTTGAAGTGCCAATTGCCTGGAGTAGCCAGAGGCAGATAAATGGGATGGAGGGAGGAAATTAGACCAATAATTATCAAATTCTAGTTTTCATTTAGAGGAGTGAGTTCATGATTATTTAGTGTTTTACTAACAAAAACAAAGTAAATAAACAAATCCCTACCTAAATAAAAACAGACTATGCATGGGCCAAGGATGAGAATGTATCATGAATCATAAATTACAAATTATCCAATTGTATGTACCTGAACGTAAAAATAAAACAAAATAGAAAGAATAAAAACAAAATCCTGTCACAGTAATTAAAATGTCTGATAAATGAGAGACCATAGAGCCAGATATTATTATATTGCCTATGAGACAAAAAGAATATCCCAAACCAGAATTTTGAGAATGGTTTTTTGTATTCTATTTTTTACAAAGAGCTCATAACTCTGAAAGAACCTAACCATCACATATTCAGCCAGGCAATCCTTTGCTTAAAAATTCAAAACCATATATTAAGGCCTGAAACACAATGACCTATTAAAGTATAGAAACCACATGATTAAAAACATAGGTAAAAGACTAGAATCCCAAAAGAAAAATGGACACGAGATATAAGTAAGCAAATCATAGTACAAGAAATGTTATTAATGAATAAACATGGAGGCAAATATATAGCCTTAGTCATAATAAGTGTTTTAAAAATAAATGAAACACTGAGACTTATATTGTTTGTAACTCAGATTTGAAAAGATTTGGAAGACTAAAAACATCCAACTGCTGAAGAGAACCTGTGGAATCCAACACAGTAATATCTGTTGGTAAGAGTGTGAACTAAAGCTGCCTTTTGGGAAGGCAACTTGGGCATATGTATTCAAAAATAAAATATGTATATCCTTGGTGAAAAAAAGTCAGAGGCTGCTATCTCAATTTAATACTTTGTATTTAAAGGTGCTAACATGTCAGTTGAGCATATTTCCTCCTTCACATTTATTGGCCATGTCATTATATGCATAGGTCAGATGAAAATACTCAATTAGTTCACATAGGAATTCAGAAAATAATAAAAAGTAAAGGCTACACTTTATGAACATGATGTTTAGCTTATGAATAATACTCTATGGAGGTCTTAAAATAAATGTGAGTGACGTCAAATAAATAGGCAAATGTGGTTCAAGGAAAGGCAATAGTTTCTTTTTATCTTCAGGCCAGTAGAATTTAATCAAGAGTCTGAACTATGTTTGCACATTAATAAAGGCACCCACCAGAGAATGTTAATCATGAGGTTTTTATGCAGAGGAAAACTGCTAACTGAAAATAAGCCATCATGGCTTCTAGCTTAAATGAGCTTATTCAACTTGGAGGTCATGAAATAATCATCCCGTTAGAATAAAGTCCTCCATAATTTGTGTGTTTCATATAACTAAAAGATAAATTATTTGATGGGAGCAGCATCCAAAGTAGATTAATATCCTTTAGTGAGTTTAAAAGAAAGGAAGGTCTTCTGAGTGGATCTATGTGAAAATAAACCAGCTCAGTAAATATAAATAGGTGACCTTGTTGCCCCCAAACAAACTCTTACCATAGTGATTCTGATTTTGCAATTCAAACAGAAACATACCTAGCCAGTTCCCAGCTTTTGCTTTTTTCCCTAGCACAAGAGCACTGCCCTAACTTACATTCGAGTCTATAAAAATAAGATTTTTCAAATAGCCACATAATATATATTAGAGATATCAGTCCTGAAGAGAGGGTCTTTTAAGAGGCAGAAATATTCTGCTGGAGTCAATAAAATGTATCTAAATTGAGGGTACAACAAGAAGGTTCCCAATTATATTAAGAAAAAAACTTTAGAACATTGAAAATCTTTGCAAGATTCTCCTCTGAAGAGATATATAGAATAAGAACGAACCCTCAAGAGATACAAACAAATAAAAATAACACAATAATTACAACTAAATCTGTGTTACACTTCAAAGTTTGCATCATTTTTAATCTATTATCTCTGCTCATCCTTACAGTAACCTTGGAAAATACACATTACTAAGCTTGTCTTGCAACTGAGATAACTGAAAAACTTAGAAAGTAGTTTGCCCAAGCAACTGGTGTGCCTAGGATGAACAACCCAATCTCAGAGATTCATTTTTCATTTATCCAATTAGGTTCTGGGTTCTCATGGGCCTGTTAGTACAATTCATATCCTTTCAGTCATTAGGCTGAAAACTTTCTATCTCCTGTAGTGACTTCCTAGTTTATAGTACATTGTGATGCTCTTGCATCTTGTTTGACTCTGGTTCCCTACCAGGATTTTAGCTATGAGATATCCTAGAAGATGCTTCTCTATATTCTTTTTCCTTCTGGCTATTTGTTAGGGTCCCATTGGATTCATGTCTATCCCCACTGACCACCACCACTATCCTTGGTTATATACAAAATTGTTCTGATTGCAGGTACTGCGATAGTCTGCACTACTATATTATCCTACCATGTCACTGTTAAAATGCTATTAACAACACAGATAAAGAGTGTCAATTGGGCCGGGCGCGGTGGCTCAAGCCTGTAATCCTAGCTCTTTGGGAGGCCGAGGTGGGCGGATCGTTTGAGCTCAGGAGTTCGAGACCAGCCTGAGCAAGAGCGAGACCCCATCTCTACTATAAATAGAAAGAAATTAATTGGCCAACTAATATACATAGAAAAAATTAGCCGGGCATGGTGGCACATGCCTGTAGTCCCAGCTACTTGGGAGGCTGAGGCAGCAGGATTGCTTGAGCCCAGGAGTTTGAGGTTGCTGTGAGCTAGGCTGACGCCACGGCACTCACTCTAGCCTGGGCAATAAAGTGAGACTCTGTCTCAGAAAAAAAAAAAAAAAAGAGTGTCAATTGTCCGCACTGTCTTGGACATTTTTATTTGGGTTTAAAGTAATGCTCAAAGGAGCCATATCCAAAGGCAGGCAAATGCATCTGTCTGTCCCAGACTTTTCATTCTCCAGTTTACACAAAGATTACAAAGGTTCTACTTGCTTGTGATTTCAGTCTCGGTTTTGCAGCTGGATAATAAAGAAGTTAATATTTATTGAGTACTGGCTATGTACCAGGTATTGTACTCTTCATTTAGTTATCTCATTTCTTAAATACAAAATACCATTTCATAGACACTAGTATCATCCACATTTTGTAGATGAGAGAACAGAGGCAAAGTGAGGTGAAGTTTCTTGCCAAAAGACCACATATCAAGCCAGGATGCCAATCCAGGCATTCTGAGTTTTAGTGTCTGACCTGGAAACCCTACTTTGATATTCCTTCACAGAGTGAAACGATGTGATTTTGACAAAAGTTATCATTATCGAAGCTATTTCTGTAAGGGAAGAGTGCTCACCTCTCTAACAAATTGGAAATCTTAAACCAAGTTTTGAATCAAGATAAGCATTAAAGACAGATCAAGTGAATTACAAAAAAAAAAAAAAAAACTTAACTATCTGTCCTGTTAAATTGACTTTCCCTTCTCCAGTCAATTCAAAGTAAAACTAGACTCACCAGTTTATGTCTGTTCTTATATAATCACTTTGACCTCAGACTGATCATAAGGAAATGAGGGTGACGGCAGCCATAAGCACTGCTGGATGTTACCTTCCACCTTTCTACTCCAAACCACACTCTTCTCATCACTGCCTTCCCATCCCTCAAAACCCCGCTCAGACATCCCTGTCCCCAGAATGTCTTACTTGATCCCATGGGCCTGCCTAAATGCCTTTCCCATATATGACTATGACAACCATATTTTGTCGTAGTTTGTTCTGCCCGGCCTGAAATCATCCAAGTGTTTGTGCTCTGCCCTGAAACTGACACCTCTCTCTGAGATTGTCATAGCACACTACGTCTAGCATTTCTCAGGAACATAAAAACCTCAAAACTGGGAATGTATGTAGTATGGGATTAGGTTGGTGTACTTATTTGATATACTCTTCTTTGCAAAGCCAGAAATGTGAAAGCCTGCAACTAGTCAATCCATAGTTATAATTACAATTATTACTTTGATCTTAGAAAAATTGCAAAGCTCTCCAGTCCTCAATTTTCTCATCTGGAAAATATGCTCACTCATGGGATTCTTGTGAGAATTAAATATAATCCTTATAAATTTATAAATAAATTATAAAATAATAAGCATTTAAATATTACTCATTTCTATCATATTATTATTTGTTTTTGAAAGTTGAGCAAAAAGAGTATCTTTTCTGGCGATGGTTTGGCACAAGACTGGAGGAGATGAAGTAAATTACACTTTCTTCAATGTTCTCCTCTATTCCTTCTGAACTCAGTCCAAAATAAGCCAGCAGGAATCATGGGAAAAGAACAAAAAGATGAAGGGGAAGAAAATGACACAAAGACCTCCGCCTGTTAAAGTGAGTGGGTTTCCCTATTCTTCAATAAATATTTTACTCCCTTATTCAAGTTTGATATAGTGCTATGGTTTTATAATCTTAGGATTCATTTCAAACACTGTGAGAATCTGACTTGCAATATTTCAAATATATCTTTCCCCTTCTGTGACCATTAGCCACAAATTTTGCAATGACTTACAGCAACGAGATGTTTCACAATCATTTTGATGTGCCACTGAAACACAATTTGTACTACCAGAGGGGATCTAAAATGTTCCCTGAGTCATAGAAGGCATTTTGGAAACAGAAATTTTCCAAAAACTAAAGAAGCTATATTGTATAAGAGACATTGTACAAAATGATGAGGGAACTAGAGGTTAGTTGTCACAACAAATAATTAATGCATCCATTAAACTTTGCCTAATTTAAAATTCAATAATCTTATCTCAAATAGAATCAATTTTAGTCAATTCATGTGTTACAGAGCAATTTAGACTTTCATTAGAACTATCTTTCTTCCCTTCTGTCAACATAAAGTATAAAAACATGGTACAAATTGCTTAAGGCTGACTTATTATTTTGTAACCAACAATAAAGGTTTTCTGTATAGACTATCAGAAAAAAAAATGCACAATGTATGTTGTTTCAACGTCATTCTTCAATGAAATAAAGGGCTGAACCCAAAATAAGGAGAATCAATGCCAAACATGGTGGAGAGCAGGTAGATACTCTGGGTAAAGCAGAGAAGACCCTTTTGGCTGCAGATTTGGGAACAAGCCGGAAAAGATTCATTTTCTTACAAGCAATCAAGATTTCTTGTTTGCAAACAATTGAAAGTGGATACAGAAGCTAGTGAGAAAAACTCCTCTGCATTCATTTGGTCCTCCTCCAAAAATATTAAGATCCTTGAGAGCAAGTAAAGTGTGTCTGTTCACTGTAGTATACCAAGTGTCTAAAACAATATCTGACATTTAGTATATTCTCAAAAAAATTAGTGAACGTCAGATGTAAGAATATATAATAAAATTATTTCAAATGAATATGTCAAAAAAAAAAGAACTATATATAATGGCAATATTAAATGAGATTTAATTGGAAGTCCTTTTGGTGGAGAAGTTAATGCACCAAGTATCTGACTAGGCTTACTCTGAAGTGGGAAGAAATGATAAGGGAATAATCCAAGTTTGCACCCTGGCTGTGATGCCAGTGAATTAATACATATACAGTTCTATAGATAGTCCCCTAAATCCCATACTGGGGCATAGCAATAATATGAATCCTTAAGTAACAGCTCATCATTCTGCAGCTACAAAGAAAAAAAAAATCGTATAAATCTTGTGGTTATGGAAAACTTATAATAAGATAATGGCTTATTTTAAATCCCTTCAACTAAAATAAACTGATGAATTCCATGCATGAGAAAAATCCCATACGCTCTGATTTGCAGCAGCAGAGAAATGAAAAGGCCATTTAGATGCATATATAAACTTCAGTAGCAAATATTTAAATCATGGATCTAAGTAGCGCATATATATTTGCTATGTCGACTGGTTAATTAAGCAATTAATTAAAAGGACTATTATTTACCTGAGCCCTACCTAAATGTCCAGCACTCAAAAGGAAAACGGCCTGGTCTTCCCGTTAAATCATAGGAAAATGTAAATCAGTGCTTTGGAAGAAGCCTGCTACAACCTCCAGAGGAGATCCATCTGACTGTGTTGAAAGATTAAGAAAATATTAAAATCAGAGTAATAAGAGATAAGTAAGAGTTAACCACATGAAAGGGTGATCCAGACAGAGAAAGTATAATATGCAAAGCTTGGAAGGCATGAGAAAACACAGAGGTTTTGCCTGGTTCACCCTCAAGGAAGGGTTTTGCACTGTAAGTTTATCTTATAAACACTGGTGAAGTCAAATGTATTATAATGATTGAAGACATAGAGAGAAAAGTTACAATTCTGACTAATTTTTCCTTAACAGAAACTCTCTATAGGATGATATTACATACCTCAAACAGATTAGGAGAAAGGAAATGCATGTATCCAAGGCATGTATGTTCTATACACACTCACAAATACATAGTCCACCAGATAAACACTTCTAAGTTTCCTTGTTAAAAAAGAACAGAGGGAAAAATTTCTTAGTCACTAATGTATTTTATATGTGTGATATATTGATATTATATATAAATTAATATTTCTGTATCAAGGTGAGGTGAAAACATTTGAGATTGGAAAATTATGATCATATTACTGGCTGAGTAATAAAAACAGCATTGAGTGACATTAACTGTGTAGCAAATGGAGCTGGGATTTAATTGAGAAGTCACGATAGGGTTATCACTCTCTAAACACGCTTTTATCTTCCTTGGTTACATAAATAAGCTACCAAGCCTATTAGTATGGACTGAATTGTTTTAAGGTCCCAGTCACTGGCAAAAATAGATGATTGCCCCTTTGTAATCATTAGTAAAACGGCACTGGAAAAGGTACAGGAATCATTTAAAGAGGTTGGGCTAGAAATCTGGAAATCGTTTTACGTCCAAAGTTTAGTTTACCTAATTGCAGTTGATAATTTTTCTTAAATTTTATTATGTAAATCTATCTGTGGAAAACAATCTAGCTTATAGAAACTCCTAACATATATTAACATCTCTCATTAATATTGAGCAATCCAGTAGGTTCTATCAGCACAGCAAGAAGTCCTACACAATCTGAAATCATTTTTGAGTGAAACATGTTTTCCAAAGAAGCAGCCATTTTTTAAATTCCCTTAAATAGCGCATAATATATAAAGTGTAAAAATGTTTCAATAGACTTCTGTATAGTGATATAAAAACAGAATATTTTGAAAACACATGTTTTTTTAATCTTTAAAATTGTGAAAGTCCCAATGCAACTGTGTCCTAATTACACAAAATGCTACATATTTAATATTTCTAACTTCGACTCTCTATTAAATTTTACTTAAAACATGCCAAAATATAGTTTTTTATTTGTTTGCTTATTTCTCTTCCACACATTTTTTCTAAGTAACAGGTAATCATCAGTTTGAGAGGGGATATTTGGTAAGGAAACCAAATTGACAAATTTCATACTAATATTTTTGCACTATGCCTCTAAGTTTACAGAAAGACATTTAATTTAAATCAGAATATGCACATTATCAATGTATTATATCTTATTTGCAAAATGGTCTTATAACCATTTTATACTTACTTACTCTTTGGTTCAGAAAAGCAGATCATACCTATAGTTTAAGAGTGGCATACAATGGCAAGAATAGAAATAATCCAATTCCAAATTATTATGGCAACACACTTTCCCAGGTAAATTACCTTATGCCAGATGCCAGTCATTAATGTTCCAGAAATTCAAGAAGACAACTGGAATAGCATAGGGAGTAACTCACAGCAGGACAGTGCAACACACAGTATGAGCTATCAAAGGCAGACTATAAGTATTGTAGATAAACTAAATACAATCTGCTAAAAAAAAAAAACTTTCTATAGTTGATTGCTATAGAACATTATCAGAAATATACTTGCATTCATATTGTTCCAGAAGGTTTCACAAAAACCATAAGGATGTTGAATGCCTATAAATCTACCCAAACAAGATTATTATACATTATAACATTTAGGTGCTAAAGTGAACATTTTCTTCAAAGCCATGGCAATTTCTTAGTAAGAATAACTAACTTAGAAGAATTATCTAAATTTTTTGAATGAAAGAGTTCTAAAGATTAGGAAAAACAAAAACAGTGAAAAGTGAGAAGAATAAGGAAGATGTTTTTCACTACAATCTCCATGTTTTAATAAACGATTCCATCTACAAAACATGACTACATGCCCAAATAACTGATAAGAGAATAGGATCATGCTTACTTCTCTCTTGCACTGATAAAAAAGGAACATCATCTTGAGATTGTTTTCTGTTATTAATTAATCTTTTCTCCCTTCTGATTCAATGAGATAAATCTATAAAGAAAACAGCAGTCTTATTCAAGTGGCCTTATCAATAGAGAATTTATATTATATTCAAATACATTCATATTTTGTTGAGACACATAGTACAGTAAGTTTCCACAATTTTTATATTTTTATTGTGAAATCCACAGTAATTGAGATTTTTTTTAAAAATAGTGATCAATTATAACGAAAATAAAAGGCATACATTAAAACAAACATACTCTTTTAAAACATTCATTTTAAAAGACTAATTGTAAACTATAAAACAGATTTAAAGTCCTGCCTCATATAATGTTAGGAAAGTATATTCTACAACATCTGTATAATTAAATTATTTACATAAAAATTGTTTTGAATATATACTATTTCATACTAGAAATTGTACAAAGGGCAACTGAAAAGACAAATCCCTTTTAACAGTGTACTTATTAGCATAAACAGATATATGAAAACCATGTACAAATATCCAAGATTTGCTTTAACATTAGAGTGAGTGGTTTTTGCATGGTCAGAAAAAAATGAATGTGCTGTGAGTTACAAGTTCAGGCAAGGTGAAAGGCAATAAAGTTATTTTCAAGATCCAAGGAAATCAGTAACACTGGAAGATTACTTTTTCACAAGGTGAATAATTTCTGTTTGGTTTTTATAATTTATCCAACACTTCAGGGGATGTGTGGGTCCATATTCCCTCATGGATATTCTGACTTAGACACCTTGTAATTTTGAGCTCTCCTGTAGAAACACATATGCAAAATACATGCCTTAAAGCCCTGTTAGAATAAATTCATCTTATTTCAATTTGTAATGTCATCAAAAGATTAATTTGAAAACTAACTTCCTTTTAATTGCTTTAGCTATTAAGCCAATTAAATGTTTTGGAGAGTTTATTTTAGAACACACCTAATTTATGAAAAATCAAACAAAAGTAAACCTCAAATATATCTATTTTTACCCTTCATTTATTATACTTATTATATTTAAAATGATTAAAAATTGCATCAATTTATTAAAATGTCAAACAATCCTAGGATATATGAGGTAAAGTTTAAATATCCTACTTCTCCACCATTCCCCAATACATTCTCTTCTGTGCATCAGAGATCATATTTAAGTGATCATACAGGATTTTTCTCTATGCAGTTATCTACATGCTTTGTACACACAATTACATTGATTTGTTAAAAGAAAAATGGAGAGATCATACTATAGACACTTTTTTTGGAAAATTTTTTTTAAAAATTCCCTCATTAAACAATAACTCATGAATATACTCCCACATTATCACAAATCTACCTCATTCTTTGTAAAAGGCACAGGGTATTACATAGTGCAGATATATTGCTGTATAATCAAATATTCTCCCATGGTTGTAGGTTGCCTCCTATGTAGGTTGCCTTTAAAAATTTCGCATAAAATGTGTTACCCTGAATATTCTACAACAGACCATAGTTGAGCACATGTACAAGCATTTCTATAGTTTAATACCTTGGAAAGGAATTTCTAATCAAAGGTTATGTGTATTTAAAATTTTGATAGTTATTCAAGAACGGACCTCAAAATAAGATTTATCAGTTTACCTATCCAAAATAAATGAAAATACAAATTTTCACCCACATTCAATACTAGATATCATTAATCATTTAATGTGTTTCAAAATAATATGTAAAAAATAGTATTCATTGATGTAAAACAATTTGGTTTTCACTTATTTTCAGTGAGTCTGAACATTTTTCAGGTACTTATTGATTATTTGTATAACTACTATAAATTATCCATTTACATGTTCTGCCTACATTGTTCTTAAATTGGGGACTTTATATAGATTTCTAAAGGAATTCCTGTATAATAAATAACTTATTTAGTAAATAGTCTGCAGATATTTATTCCCAAATTTTATCTTATATTGCACATTTTCTATTTCACTATACTGACTTGAAATGTCATATTGCCAAATCCTCAATCTTTTCTTTGTAGTTCCAAAACTTAAGTAGAAATCTATGTGTTCCTCCTTATAAAACTATTCCAATCTGGCACTGTCATTTTTTTCTACATTTAAGTTATTTGAGCATTTTCAATATTTAGTACAGTGTAAGCCAAGAATTTAACATTACTTTTGATACAAATCAATCACTAACTTTCCAAAAGCATTTATTTAATAGCTATGTTATCTCACTTTAGCCCAGTATAAAATCTTCATTTTCTATAGCCTGCTTTGAGCCCATCTTTTAATATATTTACATTTCTTCTTTAATTGCACCTTTATTTGCACTTTGTTTCCTAATCTTCTAGAATCAAATGTTTCTCCTCAATTTTAAGTAGCACCAATAGTAAAATTTAAAAATGCAACCACATAAACAATCTACTACTTTTAATTTAATCTCTGAGAAAAAAATGTCAAGGAATTCACATGGCCATAAAACCAGAATATACATTTACACCCAATTATATAAATGCAAGCTATATAAAATAATCTAAAATATGTGTAGTCACTATTATTCTACAAACTTTGAAAATAGCTGTTGATATCTTCTAAAAAGTCAAAATTAATATTTATCACTACAGGTGTTTAAACAACAAATTTTAAATGGAAATGGGGAAAACAAGCCAGCAATCAATTAAATGTGCTTGTGCATCCCTCTTCTGTGAGGAAACATTCATCATTCTGCAGTATGAGTAAATTAGCCCTGCTACGACCAGGGGGCATTCTTGAGCCCCAACAGTGAACATTAAAAGAAAGGCAGATTTCAGACTAGAGTATTAACAAGAGGAAATGAGAGAGAAGGAAAACATTGTTCTAATCAATAGAGCCCTTATAATTATGAATGTAAATCATTTCTTGAGGCTTATCATGGTGATAGCTGTATAATGAAGAGGGGGATGGCAGATTAGGATAAGATATTTTGTTTCTGAGCTTGTATAAAAAGTAAATTTAGAAAAATACGGCAAGAGTTTCTTTAATAAACATCATTTTAATTTTAGTCTAGCAATTCAACAGTGTTTATTAAGAAGAGAGTGAAAACTAGAAGCCCTTTCCAAAGCAATCTGAAGCAGATGTATAGCATTTTGTTGGTCGTTATTAATGGAATTGGACCCTTGAAGATGCATTCTCCAGATGTTTATTGTTATTATTGCTATTATTATTAAAACAAAATACCTTTGGCATTACTCTTTTTTTTTTTCAAATAAAAATGTTCTATTGTCAAATACATTTAGCTGGATTAAGACAATTCTCCAAATTTCTTTACTTAGGATAATAGTTCCCAGCCCTAACAGACCCAAAGTACTTTTTTTTTTAGCATATTATGGGGTTACAAGTGTTAAGGTTACATATATTGCCCATGCCCCCCTCCCCCCTCGAGTAAGAGCATCAAGCATGTCCATCCCCCAAACGTTGCACATCGTCTTACTCGTTGTGGTTGTATATACCCCTCCCCCCTCCCGACACCCGATTACTCCTATATGTCCACTTAGGTGTTGATCCCTTAATACCAATTTGCTGGTGAGTACATGTGGTGCTGGTTTTTCCATTCTTGAGATACTTCACTTAGTAGAATGGGTCCCAGCTGTATCCAGGAATACACAAGAGGTGCTATATCACCATTGTTTCTTAAAGCTGAGTAGTATTCCATGGTATACATATACCACATTTTATTAATCCACTCATGAATTGATGGGCACTTGGGTTGTTTCCATAGCTTTGCATTTGTGAATTGTGCTGCTATAAACATTCGAGTGCAGGTGTCTTTTTCATAAACTGACTTTTGTTCTTTTGGGTAGATGCCCAGTAGTGGAATTGCTGGATCAAATGGTAAATCTACTCGTATCACTCTGAGGTATCTCCATATTGCTTTCCACAGAGGTTAAACTAGTTTACAGTCCCACCAGCAGTGTAGGAGTGTTCCTCTCTCTCCACATCTAAGCCAGCATTTGTTGTTTGGGGACTTTTTGATGGCATTACTCTTTATGGAGTGGTTTAATATCACTTTCAAATCCTACAATCACAGCTCCAAGAACTGAGTAACTAGTTCAAAAAGAAACCAACTTACTCTTAAAAATAAATTTAAGACCTTGTCTAAATTCTTTCTGACAACTCTTTTCTTCCTCTTATTTGCATAGATAAATAAATACATATTTCAACATTTGTATTTTTAAGATAATCAACTGAGGTGAATTCACAAAACAGTTCAGTCGATTTAGTATACAATAATTAATTTATCTAGTCGCAAAGTATTTCCATCACTACAAAGTAAAACCCCTTATCTAATAAGCAGATTCTCTCCATCCCCTGCTTCCACCCTTCCATAGAAAACACCAACTTGTCTTCTATCTCTACTGATTTTGCCACTCTGAGTATTTCATATAAATGAAATCATACAAGATGGGACCTTTTTTCTCTAGTTTCTTTCATTAGCATCATATTTGGGAGGTTCATTCATGTTGTGGTGTATATCAGTACTTCATTTACTTTTATGTCAAAATACTCCATTGTGTATATACACAGTGATACAATTTGTCTATCCACCATTGACAGAAATTTGTGCCATCTTCACCTTTTGGCTATTATGACTAGTTATGCTATTCACATGTGGTACATACACTTTTTGAATACTTTGTTTCAAAATTCCACACCTAAGGATGGAATTTCAGAATCATATGGTAATTCTATGTTTAACTTTTTGAGGAATCACCAAACGATTTTCCACAGAGATGGAACTACACCTGTCAGCAATACATGAGAGTTCTGATTGTTCCATATTCTCACCAACACTTGTTATTCTCTCCTTTTTTTCACTATACACATCTAGTTGTACCTCATGGTGGCTTTTCTAGTCTCTCTTTTCCTCTTGTTAATTCTCCAGCCTATAATCACTTGAGCAAGTTAGTCATTAGGGAAATGTAATGACTTTGAGAATCTTTTATGTGTTTATTGGCCACTTGTATATCTTTGGAGAAATGTCTATTCAATATTTGTATTCTTTTTCTTAATTGACACATAATAATTATACATATTTGTGGAGTACAGTGTGATATTTCAATATAATCACTAATCATCAGAGAAATGGAAATCAAAACCACAAGGAGATATCATCTCATCCCAGTTAGAATGGCTATTATCAAGAAGACAATAAATAACAAATGTTGGCAAAGATGCAGAGAAAAAGTAACTCATGCACTATTTGCAGGAATGTAAATTAGTACAACCACTACGGAAAACAGCATACAGGTTTCTCCCAAATCTAAAAATAGAACTACAACATGATCCAGCAATCCCATGACTGAGTATATATCTAAAGGAAAGAAGACTAGTATGCCAAAGAGCTATCTGTATTCCCTCATATTGTGGCACTATTCAAAATAGCCAAGATTTGAAATCAACTTAAATATCAGCAACACATAAAAGTTAATGGATACAGAAATTATGGTTTATACATAAAGGACTACTATTCAGCCATAAAAAAGAATGAAATAGTGTTATTCATGGCAATATAAATGAACCTGGAGGACATTAAGTTAAGCGAAATAAGCTAGGCACAGAAAGATGGCTACCACATATTCTTATTCATATGTGGAGGCTAAAAAATTGATGCCATAGAAGTAGAGAGTAGAATATTGGTTGTTAAGGTTTCAATGGGCAGGAGGGTAGGGAGAAGTTGGTTAATGGATATAAAATACAGTAAGATAGGAGGAATAAGTTCTAGTGTTATACAGCACTGAAGGGTAACTATAGCTAATAATTTATTGCATATTTTCAATTATCTAGAAGAGAGGATTTTGAATGTTTCAACACAAAGAAATGACAAACATTTGAGGTGATTTATATGTTAGTCACACTGATTTGATCAACATTTGTATTTTTAAGTCCCATGAAATGGAAAGTAAACTTTTAAATTTTACTTTCTTTGTTATAATTATTCAAATGTTCATTCTATTCTTTTATTCTAAGACCAGATAAAAGGCCCTCACTATTCTACTTTCCATAATCTTTTACTTCAATTCAGAAGATGTAGGAAAAATGCCTCAAATACATATAATTAAGAGAGCTGGGTGTGACTCACATATTGAGAAAGCACCCAACTAAGTCTTTCAAAGCTAATCAGCAAACTGAAAACTAAAATGTGTTTCACCTTATATGCCCATGTGGTGAAATGAAAATGTAATTAAAGGAATTTGAATCCTAATTGGATAGTAACAACAGCCAAGTGACAACTAATGTGACATAAAATCTAACAAATGACCTTTTCTTTTCCTTGAATTTTAGTTACCCTAAGGGTGTCTTACTTCACAGTCAGAGCAGAACATTGTAAAAACAAATCTCAGCTAAGTCTACCTTTACATATTCCTAGAAAGTCAATGGTGACTAGGTACAGAAGTTCCTCTGCCATTGTCTTAGTCCATTACTACTGCTATAACAAAATACCTGAGACTATAAAATTCATAAATAATAGAAATTTATTTCTCAGTTTTGGAAGCTGAAAAGTCCAAGATCAAGACACTGGCAGATTCAATGCATGGTAAGGGCCTAGAGGCTTCCAAGATGGTGCCTTAAAAATTGTGTCCTCACAAGGCAGAAGAAATGGAAAGGTAGAAAGAGGAGGGGCAGCTCTCTGAAGCATCTTTCATAAAGGTGTTAATCCCTTTAATCAATTCTTATGAACCCATTCTCTTAGAACCATCACTTTAATGGTAAGTTCCAATATATGAATTTTGAAGAGATACAACCATTTAAGCCATAGCAGCTATTAATGAAGTATCTTGTACATTAAATGACATCACAAATGCAAAATACCTATCAATATACCAAGGACAAGCTCTTCTCCATGTACTCTTTTTCCCAAAAATTGCATTTCTGCTATCTAGAAATATTCTGGCTTTCTAGGTTGATTTGGTGACTCTTCTCTTTGGTTTTGGAAATAATCTCTAATTGACCTGATTTTATTTTTCTTTATTATAAATGTAGGTACAGATGCAAGCCTAGATATCACAGAAACTTTCAGTTTCAGTTTATTTATTCTTTCACTCAAAAATATTTTAAAATGTTTTATAGGGGCTAGGTATCATTCTAGGCATTGAAGATTCAAAATGAATCCCACCTCTGTCTATTTTCTAGGAAGCTCACAGTCTATGGAAATACACAAACAAGTAAATTGATGTTAATGACATGATACATTAATGCTAAGATTGCCATGAACTCAACATACTATGAAAGAGGAGAAATAAAAAATAACTCAGATAAGAGGACTCATGAAAGTTTTCCAAAAAGAAGGAGGAGAACTTGAGCTACATCTTACAAAGCAGGTAAAGTAGGGAAACACAACTAAAATTTTATTTATGAAAGTGATGCCTTTGTTGTCCAAGAATGGTTGATTTCCTCTTTCTTGTCAACTACCACAATGTATAAATTTTATTGCAGCTCCTGTCCACTGTCCTGAGACTCTCATTGATGTCAGCCATAGTGCCACATTATCACCCAGAGCACAGGATGATAAAACCTGGACACCATCTCTAGGGTCACAGTGGTTCTTATTTGCATGAAATTCAAATTCATTAATTGAGTAGAAGCTTCAATAATACACAAACTTTCACCAAAATCAACATATATATCTCTTTTAAAAAGTTAAATAGTGTTTTGGCAATGAAAACATATTACAAATGAATGTAAAATTGAGGTGAACTGCAGAGCCCTGAAGCAATTATATGTTAAGATAAATAATATCCAACACCTAGAGCAATTTCTTATGGATAAATTTCAAATTTATAAAGCAAGTTAGTATTATCAAGAAAAATTTAATTATTGGGTTCTGACCTTAAAACTATATATTTAATATAAATCAAAATCAAAAATTTTCAGATTTATAAATCATATTTTTTAAAGAAATTAAACATTGTCATTACTTTTTACCTTGAGTTTGATCCCTATTGTGTCTGAAATCTTTTAAAGAGAATTTCAATTTCCTAAATGTTATTTTCTAGAATTAGTTGACCTTTGTTTAATCAACTTGAATGATATATCTACACATCTTCTCTCTGTGGGGAGGCATTTCTTTTTCTTCAGAAAATAGGCATTTGCCTGCTTAAAAATTCACAATGCTAACATGAGCATACACACAAAAAATGATTGCATCTCTTTGCTTTACCCATGTATTTCAAAATCTAACTGTAACCATTAGCATCCTTCAGAGTAAATAAAAATTTGTTTCTATATCCTTAACTTTTTTGAAAGCATTGAGTAACTAACACCTATAACTTGGCTTTGGGAATTCATGTATATTTGTGTTTTGTCTTACCTTAAATTAATGCCACAAATTTATTCCTACTGTTTGCCCTGCAGCAATTACAGGGATTATATTTGTTATTTGATATGATCTTTGGGGTGGGGAAAACTCAGAGACTTACCTAATCACTACTGAAGTACTCTGCAGAGTAAATTTGGAGTCAAAACAGATATCTTCCTCAAAAGAAAGATTTACGGCACCCAGAAAACTGAAGCAAACCCATATCAGTTTTCAAACTCACATGATTTACTTTACATATCTCAAACTTCCTAAGGCAATTATAAATGTCAAATGAAATTTAAAAGGCTTGAGGTACAAAATCAAAGAAAATAAAGGGAAATCAGACATAAAGGGAATATATGATTAATGTATGTATTTTTCTTGTCTTGTTTAGAATTAAAAGATAATCAATAAATTAATTATGGTCTATAATTTATATGATAGAAGCATTAAGAAAGAATATACTGCTTTTTATAAAACCTGATATTTTACTCAGCAATAAAATGGGAATATGGTATCTACCTAATAAAGATTTTCATGACCATTAAAAGATATATTGTATATAAACCACTTGTACAAGGGTGTGCACAAAGTTGAATAATTAATAAATAATTTTAATAGAATTTAACTCTAATTTTAACATAAAAATTGTAATATGAAAAGATTATTAGAATGATGTATAGACTATCTGCCTGGGGCTAAAGACTAAGAATAAAATATGAATGATAGTAATTTATTTATATTTCATTGAAAATAAAATCTTGGTCGTTAGAGTAAAAAATTAAGAAGGCATCTTTACTTCTACCCAGAGGAAACAAATATTATCTTAATGGTGGTTGATGGTTACTGTTGGTTTAGAAAGTCAACACAATGCAGGTGAGTGGCATCTATACAACATTGCTAAATTGATCTGGATAAAAATTCATAAGGACTTTAGGGATTTCCACTAGCAATTAGGGAAAGAACTAGGAAAAGAATAAGGCACGAAGGCTGGGCGCGGTGGCTCACGCCTGTAATCCTAGCTCTCTGGGAGGCCGAGGTGGGCGGATCGTTTGAGCTCAGGAGTTCGAGACCAGCCTGAGCAAGAGCGAGACCCCATCTCTACTATAAAAGAAAGAAATTAATTGGCCAACTAATATATATATACATAAAAAAAAATTAGCCGGGCATGGTGGCACATGCCTGTAGTCCCAGCTTCTTGGGAGGCTGAGGCAGCAGGATTGCTTGAGCCCAGGAGTTTGAGGTTGCTGTGAGCTAGGCTGACGCCACGGCACTCACTCTAGCCTGGGCAACAAAGCGAGACTCTGTCTCAAAAAAAAAAAAAAAAAAAAGAATAAGGCACGAGAGGAAAAGTCTCTCAGAATAAGGTAAGGCCTGCGAATAGTGAGTGGAAGGTCTTAGAGCAAGGACACCAAGGATTTTGGGGGGACAGTATATCAACATTAGAAAAGAGATGTCTAATGATATTCAAATGTATATTGTTGCCTGAACTGTGAGATGTTCTAATGCTCATACATAACCCAGGGCCGCAGGAAATGTCAGCCACACTGTATATTTTCTTATTGATGCTGCAACAAATTACCACCAATTGAATGGCTTAAAACAAGACAAATTATTTTGTTATAGTTAAGAAAGTTAGATGTCTGATATGAGTCCTGTGGGGTTAAAATCAAGGTTGTCAGCAAGGCTGGCTTTTTCTGGAGGTTCTAAGGAAGAATCTTGCTTCTTTTCTCTAATAGAGTCTTCTGACATTCTTTGGTTTGTGGTCACATCACTGCAATCTCCACTTCCTTCATAACATTGCCTTCTCCCACTACTAACTCTTATAATCCTCCCTGTCTTACAAGGACCCTTGTGATTATACTGGGCCTACCCTGATAACTCAGGGTAATCTCCTCCTCTCAAGGTCCTTAACTTAATGACATATAAAACACCCCTTTTACCATGTATGGTAACATATTCATAGGTTCCCTGCCAGTAATTAAGCTGTGAATATTGGGGTGAGGGGAGCATTATTTCGCCTATCTCACATATATTCATAGTTTTTAGTTGGGAATACTTTGGTGAAAGATAGAAAAAAATACTCAACATAGGAAAAACAGTATATATAATGGACAGAAGAAATAAAATTAAAATAAGAAGACAGAGAATTCAGTTGAAGCAAAAAAAAAAAAAAACAAAAATAATCGCAATTATTTGTGACCATAAGAAATAGAATCACTTCAAAAAGTTTAAATAGACTTTCAGACATATCAAGGATATCAGGATGATAGAAGGAAAAGATTTTTTTTACAATATGTAGGATTAAGGACAAAGCAATTTAATTTAAATGTTAAGGAAAAGGGTAACACTGAAAGACAAGTAAATTCCAGATGACAAAATTTGGGGTTACATAAAGAAAGTGAATACTAGCAATAACTGAAATATATATATTTCTATAGTATAGGTTACAACCCTAGAAACAGATTTGGGAATAGTCATAACTTAGTTCCTCCCTAATTTTCTTATCAGGATATCCATAAAAACTGCTAATATTTGTATAGCAACCAGGAAAAAAAATATGGTCAAGAAACTATATCTTGTTAGACATAAACAAGTATCTCCAGCCACCCCAGATCTGTGAGGCTGCCCTGAGGCCTGAAACACCAATATCCATGCATACCTGAGCCCACTCATGACACTAAAATCAGGGCAAAAAACATCTGGAATGTCTGTGTGAGGAGCTCCATGGATCTGCTCCCCAGCAAAACAACCATAATTAGTGAAAACCATTAAAAAGAAAAATAATAACAAAAAAAACAAATAATAACAAAAAAACAAAAATAATAACAAAAATAACAAAATAACAAAAAATAATAACAAATAAAAAAATAACAAAAAAAACAAAAAAAAAGAAAAATAATAACAAAAATAATAACAAAAATATCACTTAAAAACTCTTGAAATTTTCCTAAGGGAAAATAGCAATTAAATAAATGTTTACCTAAGAAAATTGACTAAATGTCAGTAAAAACATCAAGTCTGTGGTATTGGAGTTATTTCTTACTCTTTCCACCGAATACAAACTCAGCATGATAAAAGCTCTGCTCTGGCGTGGTATGACCAAGATGGAGCTCACTCTCTCACCAGCTACCAGTGAACAGTTATAGTATCTACCAGGGAGGGGAAGGCCACCTGCATTTCTCATCTCTCTCCCCTGCTTTATGTTGCAGAGAATAAATTCGAGGTAAGAGTATCTGAGGGGTTAAAGATGCCTTTCCTCAAAATAGCCCTCACTGGTGGAGTAGAGGCTCATCTCCAGGGGCAGCATACTGAGAATACTGAGGCCCGATTGTTCTTGCCCAGTCTACTTGTAGGATGGAAAATCCATGCTGGGCAAGGTAGCCAAGAAAATGAGAAACTTATGCCTCTGTCATAAAGCAGGAGTGTAACTTCCAGAGAAGTCAGCCCAGCATCCCTGCCCCTAGCTCTAGAGTAGTGACTCAGTGATTTTGCCCAGGGGGAGAGGAAGGCCATAGGAACAGAGAACTACAAGTTCTCTCCAAAGTAACTCACTTTACTTGGAACATATTATGGAAAAATTCAAGCTTAAGGATACTCTCAGAAACTATGGAAATTTTGGTAGTAAGTAGTTAAGAGAAAGCTGTTAGCTTCATGAAGGCAATACATGTAAGCTAGCTGTAGGTCAGCTAATTTGCCAAAGAAAACAAAGAAAAGAGAACTAAGAAGAACCATTTTACGGTCAGAACAAAACATGAAGCTGATCTCAAAAATTATACATGCAAAGGAGCTCAAATTTAATTTTATCAGACTGTAAAACCATATCAGCCCCAAGGTGTTGTCAAAAACAATAGAGCTATCAGCCAGTACTTAAAGGAGACTAATAGCTGGACTTGATACAACCTGGGAATTAACCAAACTAGGGCACAGTCTTCCAGATTGCCAAATCTGCCCAAGACTACTACAAAGAGTTAGAGTCCAAGTATAAAGTCAGAAAGAAGAGTCCACACAAGACTACTCTCACCTATGACACCAACACTAAGTTTGGGGTGTTATGAACTGAATTCTATTCCTCCAAAATTTATATGTTGAAGCCCCAAACCCCAATGTAATTGTCTTTGGAGATAGAGCCTTTACAGAGGTCATAGAGGTGGAGCCCGAATCCTTTGTGACTGGAGTCCCTACAAAAAAAAGAAAAATGAGAGAGCAGAAAAGTCCACTCAAAGAGAAAAGGCCATGTGAGGACATAGCAAGAAAATGCCCATGTGCGAGCCAAGTAGAGAGGCCTCAGGAGAAAACATACCTATTGACACCTTGCTTTTGAACGTCCAGCTTCCAGAACTGAACTATGAGAAAATAAATTTCTGTTGATTCAGCCTGTGGTCGCCAAGTCCAGAGCCACACATCCACTTGAGCTCTGTCCCCATCTCCCACACCCCTATCCATGGAAAAATTGTTTTCCATGAAACTTCTGAACCTGGCTGCACAGCAAAAGATGAGCAGTGGGCCAGCGAGTGAAGCTTCATTTGTACTTACAGCTGCTCCTCATCCCTTGCATCACCGAGCTCTACCTCCCCACAACCTCCACTGTCTGTGGAAAAATTTTCTTCCATAAAACCAGTCAACCAGACCCTGGTGCCAAAAAGTTTGGGGACCACTGGTTTAAGCTACCAGATCTGTGGTATTGTATTAAGGAAGCCCTAGCAAACAAATACAGGGGGATTACCAAAACAACTCTCAATTTCAATTATTTACTAGAAAGATACACAGAACATAAATACATAAATTATATAAATATTTTTAGCTATGCCACCTTTGTTTGTAACATATGTATATATGTACTAATAATAGCACAAAGAGGTAAAAGGAAATAGAGCTATATAAGTGTAATGTTTATATATATTACTGTAATTGTTAGTATATATCTGAAGTAGATTCAGTTATGATGTTTATGGTAAGCTAGGAGGCAACCAATAATAATTACTCAAAAATATTCTGAAAAAATAATATTAATTAAAATATCACAATAGAAAATATTCATAATGCAAAAGAAAGCGATAAAGGATAATTAGAGGGATAAAAACAGAGATATATAACAAACAAAATGTAATTGAGAGAGAAAGTAATCCAGCTCTATTAACAATATCAAATATGATTAGATCAAATAATTAGATTTAATGTGATTAGATTAAGTGATCTAATCAAATAGATTGTCAGACTTGATATTAAAAAGATGGGATCTGATAAATGAATTTGGTAAAGTCTCAGGATACAAAATCAATACACAGAAATCAGAGGCATTCATATATGCCAACAACAGTACAAGTGAGAACCAAATCAAAGACTCGATTCTCTTCAAAATAGCAACAAAGAAAATAAAGTACCTATGAATATATTTAACTAAGGAGGTAAAAGACCTCTACAGGAAGAACTATGAAACACTGAAGAAAGAAATAGCAGAAGATGTAAACAGGTAGAAGAATATACCATGCTCATGGGTCAGCAGAATCAACATTGTCAAAATGTCTATACTACTCAAAGTGACCTACAGAGTCAATGCAATCCCTATTAAAATACCATCATTTTTCACAGATATAGAAAAAATAGTTTTACACTTCATATGGAACCAGAGAAGACTGCGTATAGCAAAATCAATCCTAAGCAATAAAAACAAAATAGGAGGTATCAATTTACCAGACTTCAAAGTATACTATAAGGATATAGTAATTAAAATAGCTTGGGACTGGCACAAGAACAGGGACATTGACCAGTGGAACAGAACAGAGAACCCAGATATAAAACCATCCTCATATAGCCAACTAATCTTCAACAAAGGAGACAAAAACATACACTGGGGAAAAGAATCCTTATTTAATAAATGGTGCTAGGAAAACTGGATAGCCACATGTAGAAGACTGAAATAGGATCCACACCTTTCACCTTTCACAAAAATCAACTCACACTGGGTAACAGTTTTGAACATTAGTTGTGAAACTATTTGAATTCTAGAGGAAAACGTTGGAAATACTCTTCTAGACATTGGCCTAGGCAAAGAATTTATGAAGAAGACCCCAAAGGCAATCATAGCAGCAACAAAAGTAAATAAATGGGACTTGATCAAATGAAAAAGCTTCTGCACAGTCAAAGAAACTGTCAAGAAAGCAAACAGACAACCCACAGAATGGGAGAAAATTTTCGCATCCTATATATCCGATAAGGGGCTGATAACTAGAATCTACTTAGAACTCAGGAAAATCAGCAAGAAAAAAAATCAAACAATCCTATCAAAAAATGGGCAAAGGACATGAATAGAAACTTCTCAAAAGAAGACAGAATAATGGCTAACAAATATTAAAAAATGCTCGACATCTCTAACCATCAAAGAAATGCAAATCAAAACCATAATGAGATATCACTTAACTCCAGTGAGAATGGCCTTTATCAAAAGTCCCCAAACAATAAATGTTGGCATGGATGTGGAGAGAGAGGAACACTCCTACACTGCTAGTGGGACTGCAAACTAGTTCAACCTCTGTGGAAAGCAATATGGAGATACCTCAAAGCAATACAAGTAGATCTATCATTTGATCCAGCAATTCCACTACTGGGCATCTACCCAAAAGATCAAAAGTCGCTTTCTGAAAGAGACACCTGCACTCGAATGTTTATAGCAGCACAATTCACAAATGCAAAGCTATGGAAACAACCCAAGTGCCCATCAATTCATGAGTGGATTAATAAAATGTGGTATGTGTATACCATGGAGTACTACTCAGCTTTAAGAAACAATGGTGATATAGCACTTCTTGTATTTTCCTGGATAGAGCTGGAACCCATTCTACTAAGTGAAGTATCTCAAGAATGGAAAAATAAGCACCACATGTACTCACCAGCAAATTGGTATTAATGGATCAACACCTAAGTGGACATATAGGAAAAACATTTATCGAGTGTTGGGTGGGTGGTAGGGGGGAGGGGGGATGGATATATACAAACACAATGAGTGAGATGTGCAACGTTTGGGGGATGGTCACACTTGAGGATCTGACTCGAGGGGGGAGGGGTGGTATGAGCAATATACGTAACCTTAACATTTGTACTCTCATAATATGCTGAGATAAAAAAAAAAGATCTCCAATCAGAGTGACAAAAAAAAAAATAAAAAATAAAATAAAATATGGGATCTGACTATATGCTGTCTACAGAAAAAACCTTTAGATCCAAAGATACAAACATATTGAACATGAAATATAAAAAAAGATATGTCATGCAAAAAGGAAAAAAAGATATGTCATGCAAACAGAAACCTTCAGAAAGCTGGAATGGCTATGCTAATATCAGATAAAATAAACTTTAAGCAAAAAAAGTGACTAGAGAAAAATAGAAATGTATTATTAAAGAAATTTTCAATTTGTCAGGAATTGATGGAATTACAATAACAACTGTAATCTAAATCACCTAATAAAAGATCATATATCTAATATATATTCTATATCCATACAATAAAGGATGAAACTCACATAATCATCTTAATAGATTCAGAGAAAATATTTGATGAAATCCAACAGCACTTAATAATACAAATCCTTAACAAATTAGTAATATAAGGGAAACTCTTCAATCTGATAAAGGTATCTACAAAACCCGACAACTAATGTCACACTCACTGGAGAAGGACTGAATGCTTTCCCCCTAAGATCAGCAACAAGGCAACAATGTCTACTCTCACTACATCTACTCAACATTGACCTAGTCAGGGCAATTATTCAACAAAATAAAATTGAAATCATCCCGACTGGAAAGGCAGCAGTACATCTATCTTCATACTCGGATGACATGATCTTGTATACATTATAGAATATCCTGATGAATCCAGTAAAATACTATTTTATTGATAAACAAATTCAGAAAATTTTCAGAGTAATCAATTAACTGTACCTACCAAAAATGAAATTCAAAAAGCAATTGTATTTATAACATAAAAAAGAATAAAATACTTAAACATCAATGTACTAAGGGAAGTGTAAAACATATACTCTGAAAACTACAACATATTGTTGAAATAAATTAAATACTTAAATAAAAGGTATGCCATGTTTATGGATCAGAACACTTAATATTATTATTATTATTGTCCAAATGAAACAGCTGATCCTAAAAATTCATATGAAATTTTAAAGGATCATGAAAAGCCAAAACAATCTTGAAAAATAGGAAAAAAATTGGATGCCTTATATTTCCCCATTTTAAAACTTACTACAAAGCTATACTAGTTAAGACATAAGAATGAACATATAGGTCAATTTAATAGAATTAAGAGTCCACAAATAAACATTCACATATGAATAGTCCATTCATTTTCAACAAGAGTGTCAAGACCATCCAATGGTAGGGGAGGGAATGGGATATCCTTTTCAATAAATGGTACTAAGACAACTGCATGTCAAGATGCAGAAGAATGAAGTTGGACCTCTTCCTTACACCACCCACAAAAATTAACTCAAAATGGATTACAGACATAAATGTAAGATCTAAAATTAAAGAAATCATAGAAAAATGAGTAAATCTTTATGACATTGGATTAGTCATAAACCTTAGTATAACACTAAAACCAAAGTGACAAATGAAAAAGTAGATAAATTGAACTTCATCAAAATGAAAACCTTCTGTGCTTCAAAGGGTACCGTGAAAAAAGTAAAAGGACAATCCACAAAATGGGAAAAATGTTTTCAAATCATGTATTTGATAAGAAACATATAACTAAAGTATATGAAGAACCCTTAAACTCAAAAATAAAATGACAAATAATCCAATTTAAAAATAGTCAAAGGCTTTAAATAGACATTTCCCTAAGGAAGATATACAAATGGACAATAAACACATGAAAAAATGCTCAACATTATGAGTTACCATGGAAATAAAAATCAACATTATAATGAGATACCACTTCGCACCCACTGGGATGACTTTTATTTTAAAAAGAGACAGATAAAAAGTATACCAAAGAATGTGGAGAAATTTGAACTGTCATACACTCGCTGCTGGTGGGAATGTAAAATGGTTCAGTCACTTTGAAAAATAGTCTGACATTTCTCTCAAAGATTAGACAGAGTTACCATATGACCCAGAGATTTTACTTCTAGGTATATATATTCTAAAAAGGAATAAAAATATATGACCACACAAAAATTGATACATGAATATCCATAGAAGCATTATTCATAATATCCAAAATGTGAAAACAAGTCAGATATTTATAGACTGAGAATAGCTAAACAAACTGTGGTATATTCATACAATGAAATATTATTCAGCAATAACTAAGTATTAGGTACTGATATAGGCTGAAACATGAACAAACCTTAAAAATATTATGCTAATGAAAGAAGCCAGTCACAAAAGACTATATATACTACATATTGTACAATTCCATTTATAGGAAATATTCATAATAGAGAAATAATTATAGACACAAATAGATTAGTGGTTGCCTAGGATTTAGGAACAAGGTTAAGGAAAAATGGAGAATGACTTCTAAAGGGTATATTTTGTATGTGGTGATAGTTGCACAACTCTGAATATACTAAAAACCATAGAATTGTACAATCTAAGTGGGGTAAATATATGGTATTTGAAGAATACCTCACAGAAGCTGACATATGATACATATATGTTTCTATATATATATTTATATGTGTGTGTGTATATATATATATATAGTCATATGTCACTTAATGACCAGGATAAGTTCTGAAAAATACATTGTTAGGTGATTTCATCATTGTGCAAATCTCATAAAATGTACTTATACAAACCTCGTTGGAATAACCTACTTCATAACTGGGTTATATAGTATAGCCTATTGCTCCTAGGCTACAAATCTGTACAACATGTTACTGTACTGAATACTCCAGATATTAATAATTGTAATAAAACAGTAAGTATTTATGTATCTAAGCATAGAAAAGGTATAGTGAAAATATAGTATTATAATCTTATGAGACTACAGAGATATATACAATCAGCTGTTAAATAAAGTGTCATTATGTAGCACATGAACATAGACAGATATATATATATATATATATATATATTTTAAAGAGCCAGTCTGAAACATTATTAAGGAAGCTTGACTATATAATTTTCTGTGTTATATTTCTCCTAGAATCAGCTGAGTTTAGTAAAAATACAAAATGTTATGTATCATTAAATCAGTAATGCAAACCAAAGGGAAACAATGTATTTTATATTTTTTTTATTTCAGAGTATTACAGGGGTACAAACACTTTGGGTACATAAATTGCCTTTGCACTACCCAAGTCAGAGCTACAAGTGTTCCCATCCCCCAGACAGCATGCACCACATCCATTAGGTGTGAATTTACCCATCCCCCTCCTCTTGCTTCTCCCTTTCCACCTGCTTGACACCCTATAAATGTTACATCCCCTATGTGCACATTAGTGGTGATTAATTAGTATCAATTTAATGGTGAGTACATGTAGTGTTTGTTTTTCCATTCTTGTGATACTTCAGTTAGAAGATTGGGCTCCAGCTCCATCCAGGATAATACAAGAGGTAGTTCACCATATTTTTATGGCTGAGTAGTACTCCATGGTATACATATACCACATTTTATTTATACATTGATGTATTGGTGGGCAGTAGAGTTGTTTCCACATCTTTGCAATTGTAAATTGTGCTGCTATAAACACTTGAGTGCAGGTATCTTTTTTACAGAATGTCTTTTTTTTTTCCTTTGGGTAGATACTCAGTAGTGGTATTGCTGAATCAAATGTAGTTCTACTTTTAGTTCTTTGAGGTATTTCCATACTACTTTCCATAGAAGTTGTGCTATTTTGTAGTCCCACCAGCAGTGTGTGAGTGTTCCTATCTCTCCACATCCACACCAACATTTGTCGTTTTGGTACTTTGTGATAAAAGCCATTTACACTGGAATTAAGTAATATCTCATTATGGTTTTGGTTTGCATTTCTCTGACTTATTAAACAAAATATACATTTACAAAAGAAATTGCACTACATTCTAGATGAAAGTAATTAATTTATAAAAAGATTAATAAAGGAATCTAGAATTTATCAATAAGATTAGAAAATTCTATATCTTATAAGAAGAAAATAAAAAGATATGAATTCTTATGTGAGGATAGCAAAAACGAGGGCAGATAATACTGAACTCTGTAAATTCTTCCATGGTCCAACTGAGGTCAATATAACATAAAGGGACAATTCTGTCAATCAGTCAAGTAATTAAAAACATAATGTAATAACTTATTCAAAAAGAGTTAAGACTAAATTAAGAACTATAATAAGTTCTTACATGTAAAAACAGTGACCTCTAGAGTTTATTTTGGAGTGCCAACAAAGTTCTCCTCTATTGACAAAAACCAGCTGTATAAGTCAAATTTCAGACTCAGGAAGGTAATTCTGATTTTCTACTGGATTAATCAAGTAGGCCATTAGATATACAGGTCTAGCATTCAAAGAGAAATTCTGAGCTGAAGGTATACATTGGGATTAATTTAGATGAAATTTAAAGCCATGAGAATGGATGAGATCACTGAGTGAAAGAGTGTATACAGATAAATCACAGCAGTGGATAAGGAATAAATAGATGTAGGTAGAGTATATGGCAAATAATATGATAGATATAATCTATGATGTACTGTAAGAGTATATTTGAAGGGATAATTCTTACTACTGAATTGATATAAAATCAATTACAATTCACGGTATTTGCGTTCAGGCTAAAGAGATGGTTACTGACAGTTTAGAAAATGGAAGTAGAGGCATTGTATGAAAAATTAATTTGAAAGTAAAGACTGAGAGAGAAGATTCAATATTAATTGATACCTTGTAGGCTAGCCTGCCCATAAAAAGTTGGAAGACCCAAGTTTCCCTGGCAATTGGCTATAGTACAGCCCTGTAACTAAGGCAATAATCCACTGCAAGTGTGACACCACCCCTATCATGCCATAGGAGGGTCTCTACCTCTCCAACACTGAATGCTGATATGCAAAGTCCTGACTGCACTTTTAAATATAACGTAGCTGACACCACAAGTCTTGGCTCTCAGGCCTGTATCATGCCAGGGTGGGACCTAAAGTGCATCCAACTGGATGAACAAATCTGGAACAGGTTTCCTTTGGCAGGAAATGAGTGGATGAGGTTATAAAGAGAAATGAATTGTACTGTTTACTTTTTGGCACATTTTAAATGTCAGACATTGTGCATGTATTAGTTAGACACTTTTTTTCTAAAAGTGGATAATAGTTCTATATCTTTAACAATGAAAAGCATTGCTACCATCTTACATTTAGATAAAGCAATTATCTCATGAGATAAGTGTAAACTGAAACTTCAGTTTGCTAACTAAGTACAAAGCATTTAATATACATTATTAATCTGCTTCTCTCCAAATCTCAGAACACTTTCTCAAGTTACTTTATCCATTTTTTCTGATTGTTATAAAATCATGGTATAAATTCTCCTTAGATTAATTAGGAAACTTTGAGCCTGATGTGAAAAATGAACCCTTATCTGTTATTAAGTTAATTTTATCTTTGCTGAGGTTGACTTTTCTGCTCGCTTTGGAAGCTCTGCACCTTTTTAAAGACATAAATTAAATAAGCAATTATTTAAATATTTCATATTACTTGTCTTTTTCACTTCATGGTATTTTCTAATAGTTCATATCAAAAATCTACACAATGCTTTGATCAAATATTATAGTTCAAATGATTCATTTTTCAAATTAGTCATAGGAAGTCACTTTATTCACTATTTGTAATCACATCTCATCTATGCCTACATACATAATAGGAAGTGGTTTTGCCCTTTTCTAAAGTTCTTTTTTTTTTTTTTTTGGTCAATGTATCATTTAATGCCTCATCCTAAGAATTCTAAAAGGTAAATAGGCTTTGAGATTTGTAAATATATGACCACTAGTCTCTTGGGCAACCATCAGAGGGAGCCCACATATATACAGCAAATATGCCCAAATGTAAAAGGAAAGTGATATCCTGCCAAGGGTATTTAAACAAGTCTGAATGTGTACTCTAGTGTAAGAGAAGCAGAGAGGCAGGAATGTGTTGCCCTGGTAAAGAAGTAACATCACAAGCAACAGCAACCATTTCCCAGGCACTGTCATTCCTCCTTTAATATGTGCCAAATACATCACATGTTTTATCTCTTGAATCACTACAGCACCTATGAGGCAGGTACCATTATTATCCCCATTCTGTTCTAAAAATATTTCCTAAGCTCATATAACAAAGTTGGCAGAGCCAATATTTAAACTCTGATCAGCTGTATGACCTCAGAGGATATGTTCTTAAACACTGAACTAGGCCTCGTAGTAAAGTGTAGGAATAAGGATACTCTGGCTTAGAATAGTTCCTTGTACATCCCAGTTTTACAGATATGCTTAAGGCATGGAGAGGTAAATAAATGAATGCTTTTCCAGGTAGCTGCAAAATAAATAGGTCTATCTCACAGTCCTTTTAAGGTCAAAATTATTTCTACAAGGCCACACTTCTCACTGATTATAAACACAATTACAGATTAAGAAAAAAATCTATAGTGTGCTGTTTTGGTGTATTAGGTATGTGAACAGTATGCTAAAGAAGCCAAATTCATAAGATTTCTTTCCTCTTCGGTGATCTTTGGCATATCTTTATCTTCAGCCATGAGTAAACAGCTACATATGAATTTTTATCAGATAACGTGTTCATATCCATAAGACATTTCCCCAGCACTTTTATTGATGTATCTTGGCTTAATCCACATATTTGCTCAGGAAAAAATATGTACAAACCCCTAAAACAAAATTGTCCAGGAAATAACATTATTTATAAGCATAACGTGACAGCTCCATATTCACATCCCATTAAGGTGTCCATGGTGTAATATATTTTAAGATAGCCTTCAGGTTTATCTTTACATTTATAAAATAAATGAAAATTTTGGGAGTTTGCTAGTGCAGGAAAGCTATGAATATGTAATATTTCTGTTTCTGTGGAATTTTCTCACCAGCCATATTTGGCTATGGGATCTGTATCTCCTTCATTCACTATACTGAGTAAGCCACTCCCCAAGACAGTTGATTGCTGAATTAAAATCTAAGAAGGGAAATAAATAAATTTCTTCACTGTTTGTACAGCAATATATTCAGCAGTGTACTGTAAGACATTATGACTTAAAGTAATGCTGTAGAATGCTAGCAACAAAGAATTTAGAGCAGACTCAGAGGGAACTCATAATCATAAAGTCATCCTTAGACAAGGATAATAAAAACACAGTTACAGTAAACAGACTGAGTCCTCAATAACACTGGATAAATCACAAGGTAAAAAATGGAAAAAGCGAACTCCAGACATCATTTGAGTAGGGAAGAAAGAAATTATCAAACAATGAGGTAATAGAAATGTCACAACACTGGAGTCAGTGTTCATTACAACTTCTCTCAGGGCCATGCATTTCCTTTAAAGGTCAAAGAAACTTTGGAAATGATGAAACAAAGGTTTCATTTACTTCTTCTTTCCTTTCTCTTATTTTTAATTCTTTCTTAGAAGTCTTGCCTGAGGTCTGACTTGAATATCACATTGTGTTAAAGACAATAGTAGCTCTTGGATTGGAGAGAAAAAGCATATATATTTTCTTTTGAAACCAAATATGACACAAATATTCTTAAAAAGAATTCTATTGTTGTTAGATAACAGAAAGAAGTTTCAATATACTGATAAATGAGTTCGTGGAAACACTGAGGAATTACCATGAGAAATAAATTCTCTAATAATTCAAAGGCAGAACTTACCACTGTTAGACCCTTTCGTAGGTAGAAAATGAAATACTGGGACATTGGCTTTGTTTAAAAAACATGAATGACTTTCACCAGCTAATCATAAAGTCAGATGGCCCTAGTCTAGTCAAATCAAACAAGTGAATTTTTTATTTTTTTATTTTAAGGAGCCCCTATGTGTTTACCACTTCTACCAGGGGCCTATAGTAAGAATAACTAATATACCACATGCACAATAATAAATCTAGGAAAATTAGATCTTGGCACAAAAGGTTTTCTAAGAGTCAAAAGTGATCAAACTGAACTGCCAGGATCTTGGCTAAAAGGGAAAGAGATTAATTCAAGTTTCTCCTTTATAATTAAAGAATCTAGCCTTTGGCATTAAAAATTATTTATTTTCAGAGTGTTTGATTAAATCTGTGTGGGATACTTAATTTATGACCTAGGTTAGACTGCCAAGGGGCACCAAAAGGCACATAGATCCAATAAAACTAGTAGGAGAGGTTAGATAAGTAGCCACTTGCCAAGACCTACTGCTACAAGCTCTTGACCACTTGGCAGATTCTATTCAATTAACTAGTTTTGAGTCTCCGTGTGACACCAGATTCCACATCTGTCTATTATTAGTTGTGACAGGCTAAGCAACTATAAAAGAGACTCCAAAACACAGCAGCTTAAATAAGATAGTTTTTTGTTTGTTTTTACTCTTTATCACAAAATAATCCATAGAAAGAGAGCAGTCCAGGACAGGTAGGCCAGTCTGCTCTACAAGAATATCCAGGGACTGAGGTCATGGATAAAGGCTCTGTCACCCTTGGTAGGGAGGTTTCTCGCCTTCTCTCTCTAGGGCTAATGTCATAGGCTATTCCAATCATCATTTTCTTGACAGTGAGAAGGCAGAAAGAGGGCAGTGAAGGAAAATAAGCATTCACATTAAGGCTGTGGCTTGACAATAGTACATATATATTATATCTATTTGTGTTTCATAGTCACAGGGCCATATCTAGCTGCAAAAGAAGCTAGAAAACTAAATGTGAAGTTATTAAATGTCATGCTTTACTAAAACTGTGTGTAGGGGGGTGTTTGTGTGTGTGGGTGGGTGTTTGAAAAATTCTGTTGCTCTAAAAGAAAAAAAATAGAAGTAGTGAAAGAAAACGAAGAGCTTGTCTCTTACATACAGTTTTCTGGTTATAGAAGTGGGATATTACAATGCGAATCTAAGCCAATCAAAATACCTTGCAAATGGACCTCTTATAACATTTTCCAAAAGAGCAAATGTCTATGTGCCAAAAAGAGAACTAAGGAGTACAATGTTTTATTAATAGTAGATCACATAAAAATGACAATGAAAAATATATCTAGATTGGGTATGTTAACTCCATAGGAAACTGCCAAACCATTCTCCAAAGTGGGTGAATCATTTTGCATTTCCACCAGGAATATTGTTCCACCACCTTGCCAACACCTATTCTTGTCAGTCTTTTAAACTGGGTCCACTCTAGGGGGGATCTATGGTATCTCAAATGTAACTTATTTATGTTCCTTTATTGAATAATGATGCTGAGCATATTTTTCTCTTTGATTTTCTACTTGATAATCTTTTATGGTGTGTCTGTTTAAACATATCAACTTTTTAATTGCATTTTTGTCTTTTTCTTATTGAGTTATTGAGTTATCATACATTTTATATCCTGGATACAAGTACTTCATAAAATAAATGTAATGCAAGTGTATCCTACCAGCATGTGTATTACACTTTAATTCTAAGTCATGACTTTAGAAGAGTTTTCTTTTTAAATTTTCATGAGTTCCAATTTATCTATTTTCTTTTATAGTTTATGCTTTCATGTCCTATATAAAAAAAGTTTCCTTAAACAAAATCACAAATATTTTCTCTTTTGTTCCAACAAATCTTGTAATTTTTAACTCTTACATTTATAGCTCTGATTCAAGTTGACTTTTATATATGGTGTCAGGTAGAAGTTGAAAAAATGTTTTTATCACAAAAGAGATTTCAAAGTATTATAGTATCATTTGTTGAAAAGATTATCTTTTCCATATTATCACTAAGGTATTTTGTCCAAAATCAATTATCATTTATATTTTGACTTTGTTCCTGAACTTTATTCTTCTAGTCTGATGTCTATAAGAGATTTTCGAACATTTTCATCTAGAATTCTTAAGGTTTCACACCTTAGGTTTAAGTCTATTATCCATCGTGGGTTGATTTTTGTCAGAGGTGAGAGGTAGAGATCCAGTTTCAATCTTCTGCATGTGGTTATGCAGTTTTCCCAGAACCATTTAATGAATACAGAGATTCTTTTCCCCAATGCATATTTTTGTCTGCTTTGTTGAAGATTAGATGACAATATGAGGATGGTTTTATATCTGGGTTCTGAGTCCTGTTCCCAAGATCTATATCTCTGCTCTTGTGCCAGTCCCATACTGTTTTGGTTACTATAGCCTTGTACTAAAGCTTGATGCCTACTAATTTTTTCTTTTTGCTTAAGATTGCTTTGACTATACAAGGTCTTCTCTGGTTCTATACAAAACATAGAATTATTTTTTCTAGATCTGTAAAGAATGATGATGGTATTTTGATAGAGATTGCATTAATTATATAGATCACTTTAGGTAGTATGGACATTTTAACAATATTGATTCTGCCAATCCATGAGCATAGTAGGGTTTTCAGTCTGCTTAGATATTATACAATTTCTTTTCTCAGTGCTTTGTAGTTCTCCCTATATATGTCTCTCACCTCCATTAAATATATTCCTAAATATTTAATTTTCTTTGATGCTATTGTGAAAGGTGTTGCATCTTTGATTTGAGTTTCAGCTTGACTGTTATTGACATATATGAATGGCACTGATTTGTGTGCATTAATTTTGTATCCTGAGACTTTACTGAATTCATTTGTCAAATTCAGGTGTCTCTTGGTTGAATCCTTGGGATTTTCTAGATATAACACTATATTGTCAGCAAAGAGTGAGAGTTTGACCTCTTCCCCTATTTGGACACCCTTAATTCCCCTCTTTTGCCTGACTGCTCTGGCAAAGACTTCCAGCACTATGTTGAATAGAAGTGAAGATAGTGGACAACCTTGTCTGGTTCCAGTTCTAAGCAAATGCTTTCAATTTTTCCCTGTTGAGGATGATACTGGCTGTGGATTTATTGTCTGTGGCCTTAATACTTTTAAGATATGCCCCATCTCTGACTATTTTATTAAGAGATTTATCATAAAACTGTACTGGATTTTGTCAAATGCTTTTTCTGCATCTATTAAGAGAATCACCTGGTCTTGATTGTTGCTTTTACTTATGTGATGAATTGTCTTTATAGATTTGCATATGTTGAACCAACCTTGAATCTCTGGGATAAAGCCCACCTAGTCATGATGAATTATTTTTTTGATGTGCTGTTGAATTCAATTTGCTAAAATTGTGTTGAGGATTTTTGTATCTTTATTCATGAGAGATAGTTGTCTGTAGTTTTCTTCTTTTGTTGTGTCCTTTCCTGGCTTTGTTATCAAGGTAATATTGACTTTATAGAATGAGTTGGGTAGGGTACCATCCTTCTCAATGTTCTGGAATAATTTCTGCAGTATAGGTATGAGTTATTCTTTGTAGGTTTGGAAAAATTCAGGAGTGAACCCATCTGGTCTAGGATTATTTTTGTTGGAAGATTTTTAATTGCTGCTTCAATTTCTGTGCTTGTTATCATTCTGTTCAGGAATTCTGTTTCTTCCTGATTGGGCCTAGGAAAGTTGTGTGTTTCTAAGTATTTGTCCATTTCCTCTATATTTTGTAGTTTTGGGGCATATAGATTTTTATATTATTCAAACATAATATTAATATTTCTGTGATATCTGTAGCGACCTCTGCTTTTTCATTTCTAATTGATTTTATGAGGGTCCTTTCCTCACTAGTTCTTGTCAGTCTAGCAAGAGGGCTGTCAATTTTGTCTTTTCAAAAAGCCAATTCTTGGTTTCATTGATCTTCTATATAGTTCTTTGCTTTCAATTTCATTTAGTTCTACTGTGATCTTAGTTATTTCATTTCTTTTTTAGGTTAAGAATTGATTTGCTCTTCCATTTCCAGTTCCTTGAGATGGTTTGTTAGTTTGTTGATTTGTGAGCTTTCTGTCTTTTAGATGTGAGCATTCAATGCCATCAGTTTTCCTCTCAGGACTGCTTTTGCTGTATCCCACAGATTTTGATAAATTGTGTCCCCATTATCATTCAGTTTGAAGAATCTGTTGATTTCCATCTGGATCTACTCCTTGACCCAATAGTCATTTGGCAATATATTGTTAAATTTCCATGACTTTGCGAAATGATTGATTTTAGAGAAAGTTTATGAGAAGTATGTATATTCAGATTTATTTGGGTGGAATGTTCTTTAGATGTCTGTGAGACTCATTTGTTCTAGAGCTCTGTTTAAGTCCATTGTTTATTTCTTTATTTTCTGCTTGGAGGATCAGTTCAGTTAGTGGGGTTTTGAAATCCCCAGCTACTATGGCATTAGTGTTTATTGTGTTATTTAGATCAAACAGCATTTGTTTATGTATCTGGGTGGTCCTGTGTTGAGTGCATAAATAACTAGGAATTGTTAAGTCTTCTTGTTGGATTTTTCCTTTCACCATTATATAGTGACCATCTTTGTCTTTCTTTACTTTTGCTATTTTAAAGTTTATATTATCTGATATAAGAATAGCTACCCCTGCTTTCTTTTTACTTTCCCTGGCCTGGAATTTAGTTTTTCAACCCTTGACCTTGAGTTAAAAATATGGAACACTTCACAAATTTGTGTGTCATCCTTGTGCAGGGACCATGCTAATCTTCTTTGTATTGTTCCAATTTTAGTATATGTGCTACCAAAGCGAGCACTACTTTTCTAAATTTTCAATATGCAATATTTCATAGATCCAATGCACAGGTATTGCATGGTTTTTATACTTAGGGATAAGTATTTCTTACTTATTGATCTTATTGTAAATAAAACTTAATTTCAATCTCCAACTATTTATACATAGTATATAATATTCAGTTGATTTTTATATATCGATTATATATTATATGATGTTACTAACTCACTTATTAGTTTTAGCAGCTTTTATTGTAGATCCCTTCAGGTATTCTACATTGATTATCATGTTATCTCTAATCCAATCTATGTATTTTATTACTATTTATTTTTCTTGCCTTACCTTATTGAACTATGTAGAACTTACACTAAAATGTTTGTATATTTTGGATTTGACATGTTAGTATTTTAAAACAACTTACTGTATTCATGTTTATGAAGGTAATTGGTTTCAGTATTGTTTCTTTGTAGTATCTTTGTCTGGTTTTGGTAACAGAGTAATGCTGGATATATAAAATTTTTGCTACTCACTACTTTGTTACCTAAATGCAGATAGGCCATTTTATTTTAATTAAGCCTAGTATCTACCATGCAATCATACTTAAAATGCACCATGTGGATCAATATCATGTCCTTTTTTGCTTCAGAATCCCATCCATGATACCACATTATGCTTAGTCATCATGTCTCTTTCAACTCCTCTTGGCTGTGACAGTTTTTCAGATTTTCTTATTTTTGATGTCCCTGACAGTTTTGAAGATTATTTGTCAGGTATTTTGTAAAATATCCCTTGACTGTTGTTAGTATGATGTCTCCTTTGTACATGTTGCCTGCCTTGATGAACTAAATTAGGTAGTTAATATATTTTAAATATGAGCTCTTACGAAAACTTGGTAATTCAGATGCCAAACACCTTTAGATCTAAACTCTGTTTTGCTTCCCCTAAATTGTTATTTAATGCTTACTCTCTCATTATTTATTATAAGTTTATGGATCTGCCTGTCTCAACATATTAGCAAGTAAGGAATTCCTTTATGCATACTATTCATGCAGCTTTGCAGTGTTCTGTACATATAAGAAGTGTGTCATAGAAGATTT
This sequence comes from Mirza zaza, assembly GCA_008750895.1. Taxonomy (NCBI): domain Eukaryota; kingdom Metazoa; phylum Chordata; class Mammalia; order Primates; family Cheirogaleidae; genus Mirza; species Mirza zaza. The sequence continues at coordinate 72,330 of VSMD01111231.1, forward strand.
TATAATATCATAACATGAAATAATATAGTAGTCATTGTTTATCATATCTGGAATTAAAAATTCTATATTATGTACTCCTCACACCAACAGAAAACCACAATGTATAAATTGAAACATTTAAACCACAAAAACAATTCATTTCAAAATTAGTATCTCTGGAGAAATTTTGTCCATGTAATAATTCATAAGTATAATCTCCACCACTTCACTGTATTATCCAAATATATTTGACTTTCAGTTTTCATTTCATACTCTCTTCATTATCTTGGTCTTTATTGAGTGAGACATACCATTCTGTGAGCTCTTTTGTCAACAATCCCAGCCAGAGTTAGATTGAGAGTCTAAGTATGTATGTCGAATTAAAGCTAAGTACTTGAAATTTATCATTAATAAATGGTCTGATACAGTTTCTATTACATGTGAGCAATCAATGAATATTATAAGGCTAAGTGAAAAAAAAATCCATGATGATTCCAGGAAAAAGTTTAATGTTTATAGATAAAAAAGCTATAAAATATAGAGGCAGAAAACTGAATGAAGAGCTTTATATTTTTCAAGGTAGCAATATGATAAAGGGAAATGCAACTCCTGTGCCTATTTGCAGAACAATCACAAATATTTTCCTTTTATTTGGGAGAAGTAAAACCCTTGATTTCTATAGCTGGAAGCCTTCCCTCTTGCCATTGTTTTTTACCTTGCACTCAAACACTTTTTACCCTTAAAAGCTGACTGTCACCTTCAAAATCATTTCAGAAGGATATACTATAAAGGCTTTTTACCTTGCCAACAAAGATGCTTTACTGGGGCATTTTTAATATAATTTGGCTCTTGCATGAAAAAGACAACTTCCTAAATTTAAATACAGCCAGGTAAAAACAGTTTTATTCAATTCTAAATTATGTATTTGTCTTTAAAACTCAAATTCTGCGGTAGGGCTTCTCCCCTATTGCCTGACTAAGCCTCTCATTAAGGGTTTTTATTTCTCACATTTCTAAATCCAGATGAAGCTAGTTTGTCAATCTCTGCTCACACAAAGTGCAATTAGACACATTTTGGATTTCCTTTCTTACTTAGATTGGGATACTTCATATCTTTCCAAAAAACAGTTTTTTCCAGGTCTACATTCCTCACACTATGAGGAACATTCAGCCAGTAGTTATTCTCTTGTTTGTGGTATAATTTATGCATAAATTTATTTCTGAGTGTCTTGTTCTTGATTTGAAACAAAGATTTTGCTCCCTGCTATTTTACCTAAATATAGATAGAGCATTATATCTTAATTGAGCCTAGTATCCATTATGTAACATACTTAAAACTCACTCTGTAGAGCAACGTCAAAAACCACACAATGTACGTTTATAAAAAAATGAATTCATGAATGATTTGATTCAGTGATATAACCTTCCAGTACATAAACTACTCTGTTTGAATATATCCCCAATTTTGGAATCTGCTTTAACACTTTTCATAAATCATTTAGTGCAAAAAAAGTAATAACATTTATTACATAATCTAACAGCAAACTAGTGAAATAAATAATAACAGTGTCTCAAAGGGACTTCAGAAGACGACTTAAACATTGAAAGAATTTGACTAATGCAGTGAATAATCCTGAGGTAGTTGCTCAGTTACTTCTTCCACTAGATAGAAAATGATCTTCCTAATAGACTTGCATTCAATTATACAAGCCTCTAGGTATTTCCAGTGGAAATTCAAAAATGAAAAAGTGAGATTAAGTGGTCATATTTTTATCCAAGGCCTACCTTGTCATTTTTTAGATTAACAATAAAAACACATATATAATCTACAATTCATAATTATCAATGCATTACAAAACCTCCATATGCCTAATAGACTATGCCATAATGCCAACATTCTAAAGTTTAAAATCATACAGAAAAACATAAATTTAGAGGGAAAAAGGAAAGCTATTAAATAGTTGGACAATAGGCTTTGCAGAAGGAACTTAATTGAATTAGAATTATTTAAACTAGAGAATAATGGATTGCAAGGTGATTTACTGTTGAATGTAGAAAGTATAATTATGAGGAGAATGACATCTTGCTCTGCATCTACCAAGAAAAAATTTTTTAATTAATTAAATTTGGCAATTTCTTCTTCCATTCTCACCCCTGCCCCTACCTCTGTTCCCATCTTCTCTGCATGGATGAAGTAATTGAAATATAAATAGGGCAATATCAGCTTGGGACATGGGTGTCTAAACTTTTCAACACTGTAATTAAAATGTTCGTCTTCCATGTGAATACAAGATAGACTGTAGTAAATTTCTCATGATGTACTTAAAAAAATAAAAAACTGGCCATTGCAGTTATTCATCAAGTAATGTCCTATATTTTGAAATGAAAAACAGATAAAAAGAAAATTAACATTTTAAAATTCAACAGGTTTTTTGGGGGATGAATGAACACATTATTTTAAGCAACTGAAAAGAAATATAATGAAAGAGAGAGAAAGTTGGTAAAGAAGATACTTCCTATCCTACCAATGCATACAGAAACTTTCTTTAGAATATAGTTTTATTTGTTTGTTTGATTGTTTTGCATACTATTCCATCTTGAAACTTTTGTCTGTTTTTACAAATTGCATATTGGCAACCTGTCAACAAATCATTTGGAGCCCAAGGCTTTCTTTTCTGTGCTGATTTCTTTAATAGTATCTGCTAAATCTGGACATAAATACTCACGGTTCCATCTCCAGTCTTCCCATACCAGAGTTTTGTGCTTGAAATACTCCTTTTATTTCTATACCCCAGAGTTTTCAAAATTGTGCTGCAATAGGCAGAATCCTAAGATGGCTTCTAAGGTTTGCAACCCCCTGGTATACACATCCTACATGGTCTCCTCCCATTGAGTCTGGGCATGGCTGAGACACATGATATGGCAAAGGGATTTGGGGGATGTAAGTATGGTCAAACCCCTTGGTTTTGATTTAATACAAAAAAATCATTATGTGGGTTGTCCTGATTGAATCAGCCAAGAACTTTTAAATATGAAGCAATTCAAAGCATGGATAAGGTTTTCCTGCTGGTCTTGAGGACATGAAGTGCCATACTGTGAAGATGGCCAAAGGTTAGGGAACTGTATAGCCTCTAGGAGCTGAAGCCCATGGCTGACACCTAACAAGAACGAGAATTTCAGTCCTACAACTCAAGGAACTAAATTCTACCAAAAACATGTGAACACAGAAATGAACCCTGAGCTCCAGAATGGAACACAGCTTGATCCACATTTCAATTTCATCTTTGTGGGCACTGAGCAGAGTACCCAGTCATGTCATGCCAGGACGCTGACCTACAGAAATGTGATATAATAATGTGTTTCATTTTAAGCCATTGAATTTATTACACTTAGTTGGAGAATTTGTTGCACAACAATACATATGCCCAGATGAAATCTAGAAGTCTAAAAAGTATTTTAGCCCTTCACACTTTCACCTTGGAATCACTCAGTAACCCACCACACACATTTAATTAATTAATAAATAAAACAACAAGAGAACAGACTATTTACATCCCACTTCTCTAGTCCAAAATGATAACTTTCCATGTCTTTTGTCAGTTGTCTCTTGTACATAAACAGTGCAGGCAACTAAATCAAACAGAGATGTTTGAGACTGAGAATAAAAGGACATGTCAGAAATATCAATTTTGGAAAATCTTAATAAAACATTACTTATAAATTTGCCTTGGAATCAATCACACTTTATGGCAGATATGGATAGAGAAGAATTTACATCGTAGCCAGTGTAACCTTTCCTGCCTGTTTCATTCCACCATACCTAGTTGTAGCCTCAGTATTCTAGCAGGCTTGCCAAGTTCTGTGACTCTCACTGGACATAAACTCTTACTTGTACAGTTAGTCACCCTTGAAGATCAACCCTATTTCCATTTTCTTTGCCACTAAATAGTGGTTGACAGGAAGTAGAAAGAAAAAATGATGACAAATATATAGCCTGTACCATTTCTGCAATATTTTTTTTTCTTTTTTCCTGTAAGTCCAGTAAACTGTCATGCCAATGATTTCACCCTCTGCTCTGCTTGATAAAGCACAGCTAAACCTAAGATTATTTGCTTTCCTTTTTCAAAACATCCTAAAAATATATCAAAATGTTATCACTAATAAATTTCCCCTTACACAATGTGAGATAGACATTTTCCTGCTATTTGATGTCAGCAATGGATTTACAAAGGCCACAATATCTAATACAAGGTACATCACACAACAGAAATGCCTGCTCCATTTGAAGGTTGTCCCTAGAAATTCTTGGATAATGATTCATCTAAGCAAAATGTGCTGCTTTAAAAAATCCTTTTCAAAATGTAGTTTTTAAAATGTCTGCCTTTAAGAGTCCCCTTAAACCACCTCTTACTTTTCTCCTTCAAAATATTTTTTCTCTCATTCCAAGCATAAATATGATAATGACAGATAACTGGAACCAAGTATCCTGCTGACCCAGTTGACTCTAATTAATTACCACAGTGCCAGTCAGCAAATATTTAGCCTTAGCTGCTGTAATTATGAAAGCTTATATAAAAGCTAAATCTGGATACTAATGTAGAAAGTTATTTCTGCAACTTTTGAGCAATGGATTGGTGCACTATTGACTAAAGTATGTAAGGTAGGAAAGTGGAGAAAAGTTACTGATTACGTTGTTACACAAAAGCATTAGAAGCCACATAATGGTCACATAGAAAGAACATTAACATTCCCAGAATGAATTCTGTGAAAGCATGTCATATTTGTTTAATCCCAAAAGTGAAGGAAAGTCTCATAGCAGCTGAATTTCAAAGTAATAGCTTCCACATAAAGCATTGTGTTGTGGAAAAGTTTTGCATATATTCATTATGTACTCATGTGCTGTAAAATGAGTGCTTTCCTGATTCAAAATGGGTGGCAGCCTTGCTAGAATTTTGGCAGGAATTGTTTTCTCCTATCTATTATAAACGACTTCTGCATTATATCCGTTCTCTTAATGAGTAGTGTGAAATGTCAAATGCTGAAAGGAAAAGAAACACATTTATGTATTGTTAGCTCTGCAATGAATTCAGACCCATATGGCAAAAATATTATGACTTAAATCCATCTTACAAAAGCCAAACCAGACCTGAAGAATAGGAATTGAAATATCTGATTGCACATTCACACAAGCAATCAGCTAGCCCAAGAAAGAGAGTAAAAAAAGATATCTCTTAATGTCCAAAGGCATTCTATTTCCAGGAATGTGTTCTAGGCCTTAGGACAGGACAATCATTCTGCCTGCCCTGTCTTTCTATCCATATCACTGCATCTCTGTTAGTATTTAAGTGGAAAATACACCTGCCTAAATGCCTAAAGCTTACCACTAAATGCCTGCACAATATGGCTAAATGGGCTGAATACAGCCCTACATAGAACCTTCCAAGCACGTGCTTGAAATGCACTGAGAGAAGCATTTTTATGCAAAAATGACAAAAAATGTAATCTAAAAGAAAACCTCTAACAAAGCCATAGCCAGATGGTGTTCTTTATTGGGGGCCAGCTCATATTTCTGAGCTTTTGAAAATGTCACAGCTTATTGCTACTCAATTCTAGAGTTATATCCTAAATTTGGGAAAAACCCTTCCCGTGTGAATATTATGATCTCTTCACATTTGTCTTGTGATTTAACATTTAGAAAATCCTTTCAATTTTGGGGTTGTACAGATAATGTGTGTTCATATAACTGCATGTTTCAGTAGAAAAATATGAAAGCAATATGAAAAAATGGAAAAGTAAATATTAAAAGTAAAATCTTACTGAACATAATATTTTTATTTTGCTTTATAAGTTTTTCTATTGTTGATATATATAAAATAGTTAATATGTCTCTAAACAACTATATATTTTCAAATATCTTTTAAAATTAAGTGTTACATTATGATCATTTTCCTATATCTACCTATATGTATATTCAAATTAATATTTTAAATAGTTGGGTATTATTCCATTTTAAGATAATCTCATAATATATTTAACTAGAACTCTATATTTTGCTATATCTAGCAATACTGCAATCAATATTCTTACACATATAACATTATACTCATTAAAATATTTGCTTAAAGCAAATTCCTAGAATTAGATTTACTGGGTCAAAGGATATTTGTAAATTTAATAACACATATGACCAATTATCCCAAATTTTGCATTTATTCAGACATCTGAAAAGGATATAAGAGTAATTGCCACAAAGTGTCAGAAAAATCAGGCATACGTATATAGAAAGTGGTAACTGTTGAGTGTTTTGCTTTTTTAAAATTCAAATAATAGTTTTATACATTTATGGGATATCAAGTGATGTTATGATTTTTTAATACTATGTGCAATTATTAAATCAAGCTAATTAATATATTCATCACCTCAAATATTTAACATTTTTGTACTGAGAACACTTGAAATTTACTCTCAGAGATATTGAAATGTATAGCACTCAATTATTAACTATATTCATCATGCTGTGCAACTGTTCTAAAACACATCAAATTTATTCCTCCTAGCTAACTGAGGCTTTGAACACTTAGAGTATCTCATCTCTCTATTCAGCCCAACTCCCAGTCTCTGTTTATATTCATACCATTCTACTCTCTGCTTCTATGAGTTCAATTGTTTTAGATTCCACATGTAAGTGAGGACATGTGGTATTTGTTTTATTGTATCTGGCTAATTTCATTTATGATAATGTTCCCCAACTGCATCTGTGTTCTCAGATGACAGAACTTCTTCCTTTTTAAAAGCTGAATAGTATTCTACTGGGCATATATGCCACATTTTCTTTATCCATTTATCTATTGATAGACACTCAAGTTGATTCCATAACTTGACTATTGTGAATAGTGCTGCAAAGAACATAGGAGTGCAGATCTCTCTTTAACATAATGATTTCAAATCTTTTGGGTAAATACCCAGAAGTGATATTGCTGGCCCATATGGTAAATCTATTTTAATTTTTTGAGGAAACTTTATGCTATTTTCCATAGTGGCTTCATTAATTTATATTCCCACAAACCGTGTACAAGGGTTTTCTTTCCTCCACATCCTCATCAACACTGCTTCTCTTATGTCTTTTTGGTAATAGTCAATATAACAGGTATGAGGTGATATCTTATTATGGCTTTAATTTGCATATCTAATGATTAGCAATGTTGAGCATTTTTTTTTTTTATGTGTCTGTTAGCCATTTGTATGTCTTCTTTTGAGAAATATCTGTTCAGGTCCCTTCCTCATTTCTTAAATTATTTATTTTCCATCTGTAGAACTGAGTTCCTTATATATTTTAGATATTAATCTCTTATCAGATATAAGACTTGCAAATATATTTCCCAATCTGTAGGTTGTGTCTTCACTTTGTTAACTGTTTTTGTTGTGAAGAAGTTTATTTTGATATAATCCCATTTGTCTATTATTTTGTTGGCAGTGTTTTTAGGATATAATCTAAAAAATCATTGCCCAGACCAAGTCATGTAGTCTTTCTCCCATGTTTTCTTCTAGTTTTACAGTTTCAGATCTTATGTTTAAACTTTTAATCCATTTTGAATTGATTTTTATATATGGTGTGAGATAACATCTAATTTTATTCTTTTGCAAATGGATACAAGTTTTCACAGAAGCATTTATTGAAAAAGGCTTTTTCCCATTGTATGTTTTTGACACATTTGTCAAAAATCAATTCACCAAAGATGTGTGAGTTCATTTCTGGGCTCTCTGTTCTGTTGCCTTGGTCTATATGTCTGTCTTTATGCCAATACTATGCTGTGTTAATTACTATCACTTTGCTGTATATTTTAAAGTAAGGTAGTATGATGTCTCCAGCTTTGTTCTTCTTGTTGAGGATTGCTCTGGCTATTTGGAGTTTTATATAGTTCTGTATGAATTTTAGGATTTTTTTCTATATTTATGAAAAATGACATTGAACTTTTGATAGAGATTACATTGAATCTGTGCTTTGGGTAGTATGGACATTTTAACATTAATTTTTCCAATCTATGTGTATAGAACATGTTTGCATTTATTTGTGTCCACTTCAATTTATTTCATTAATATTTCATAGTTTTCAATGTACAGTATCCCTAAGTATTTTTTCTTGTAGCTGTTATAAATAGATTTGTTCTCTTGATTTCTTTTTCAGAAAGTTTGTTATTAGCATAGAGAACTGCTACTTATTTTTGCATGTTGATTTTGTATCCTGCAATATTACTGAATTTTTTGATTAATTTTAACAGTTTTGGGGTGGGATCTTTAGGGTTTTCTATATATAAGATTATGTCATCATGATCTAGCCATTTACTAGCCATGCAGTACCTCCAGACATTCATTGTGAGGTGAGAACATAGCAGGTATTCTGGGAAGCATCTTGGAATACTAGGGATGCTGGGTGTCTGCCTTCCCAGTTTTCTTTTCCCACTGTAAACACTGTAGGCTCCGAGGAATCCTCTTAGTGTGAAGACTTGATGGAGAGAGAGTGGCAAAGTGGTTTCTTTTTCACTTCAATATGAAGTTTTATTCATTTCTGTGGAACATGACTCAAGCTTATTCTCATATTTTGGAGTTTTCACCAAAGTGTTTTTGCCTATAAATAATTGCTGGTTGGACTTTCTGTGGAATGAAGTGAAACCTGGGACCTCATATACCATTGTGTTGCTGATGTCACCAAAATTTTAATCTGTTGCTTTTAATTTTATACATTTATCAATGTAATTAAACATTTTTGTGTATTTTGATTAAATATTTGTATATATTAACTGTTTATATCCCTTCATCTTTATCTATTAGAGCATTTGTCTTTTATATATGACTTAAATGTACTTTGTAATATTACCTCTCTGCTTGTCATATGTAGTAAGTTTTTATTTTTATTTTTTAATTTTACTTGTAGTAAGTTCTGCTGTATTTTATAGAGTAGATTACATAGCATTTATTTTATGGTTTCTTGTGGAACTATTTGTAACTTCAAATCCTTCTATAAGTCAGGTTTATAAAATTACAAACTTTATTTTCTTCTAGGATTCATTTTGGTAAATCAGTTATTCTAGCACCTTCCCCAACATACATAAAAAGATAGGAAAAAAATTAATAAAAGAACCACACTAGCTTCCTAAGGCAATATATCTGGATTTCATAAACTGTTGCTTTTTGTTATTGTCTATTCAAGAACTTCTAAAATGTTATACAAATTTTTCTGCACAGGTATACTAATAGTCATAAAAATTAACATGAATTGATTCTCTGATTTTGTCAAAGTCTCCTTTTTTCTAAAAATGAATGATAAATAGAAGTGCTTAAATACAATCTTAACTGAAAAGGCTTTAAACTTTCTAGCTAATATGAGTCTGAAACTAATTTTGAGGACTGTAAATAAAGCAACATAGAATACAATTTTTAACCCCAGATGTAGCCTTATTAAAGAAATTTTAGAATACTTAAAGAAACGAGCTAGACAAAAGTCTGACTTGTATTTTAAGAAAGACAAATTTAAGATCAAAATCTGTAATCTAGAGTCATGAAAACTCTTCTTCAACAAAGACATCGTTTATGGTGTAGCATTAGCATAAAATCAATTTTCCAAGAAAAACACTTGGTATATTCATTATCATGATGAAAACACAATCAAGTCCAGAATTTAAAAAAATTGAATCTGTAAAAGTCAAAAATATCCTCCACATAGTTCACTGTTATGTTGAAAAAGGATTGAATCAGCAGTTACTGATATTATGAAAAATAAGTGAAAGGGCTATGAAAAGGGAAAAACCCATTTGCCTTTTAAAGAAGGGAAAAATTACTGATTTTACTAAAGGTATATTTATGTTTTTAACTTAAAATTAACAATGAAATATATCACCTATTGTTTATAACTACATACCTTTACTGTCTTAAACAAACAAACAAAAATAACCAACTAATCAGTGGATCTGTTTATGTTAGATAAGAATGTTTATGCTATACTTATAAATAAATATTGTTGTGAAAATTTTTGCTTTCCTTTCACAACACTTCACTTGTGAAATTATGGCTCCATTGATTTCCTGCATCCTCATAAATCTGTTATTTCCTCCAGCCCACGATTTACTAAGAATTGCAGTTTCTGCTCAGGTATTAAAATATGAAACAGACCACTATACACCTATTAAAATGACCAAAATCCAGAACAGTAACACCAAATTCTGGCAAGGATGTAGAGCAACAGAAAACTTCATTCATTGCTGGTGGAAACACAAAATAGCATAGTGACTTGGAAAATAGTTTAGCAGTCTTTTATAAAACTAAATGTACTTTTACCGTATAATTCCGCACTCCCACTCCTTGATATCTACCTTATATTGGCACAAAAACCTGCACATGGATGTTTATAGCAGCTTTATTGGTAATTGCCCAAACTTAGAAGCAACCAAGATGTTCTTTGATTAAGTGAATGAATAAATAAAAACCGTGACACATCCAGACAATGGAATATTATTCAACACTAAAAAGAAATGACCTGTCCAGCTGTGAGGACACTTAATTGCATATTACTATGCAAAAGAAGCTAAGATGAAAAGCCTGCATATTGTATGATTCTAACTATTACATTCTGGAAAAGTAAACAACTATGAAGACAATAAAAAGATCAGTGGTGCCAGAGATTAGGATTGATGAAGGAATAAACAGATGGAGCACACAGATTATTTTTCATGTCACTGAAACTCTCCTATAAACTATAATGGTGAATACATGTCGTTATACTGTTATCAAAATCTATAAATTATACAACACCAAGAGTGAACCCCAACATAAACTACAGGCTTTATGTGACCATGATGTGTCAGTGTATGTTCCTCAGTTATAACAAATGTGCCGCCCTGCAAGGGATGTTGATAATAGGAGAGTCTGTACATGTGTGGGGTTGGGGGCATATGGGAAATCTCTGTACCTTCTTTTTAATTTTGCTACAAATTTAACAATGCTCTAAAAATAATAAAAGTCTTTAAAAGAAATGTATGATGTGGGATACTAGGTAGAAATAGCATTACACCACAGAGATCAACATACAAACGAGAGATAATGATACCTTTTTTGTCATTTTTATAAAGTACTTGCATCTTTGAATTGGGGACTTATTCTGTAGGGCAGCAGCTCCCCAAATTTTTGGTACCAGGGACCATTTTCATGCAAGAAAATTTTTCCATGGCCTGGGGAAAGGGATGATTTTGGTATGATTCAAGCACGTTACATTTATTGTGCAGTCAAACCTCTCTGCTAATGATAATCTGTATTTGCAACCACTCCACAGCACTAGCATCACTGCCTCAGCTCTACCTCAGGTCATCCTGCATTAGATTCTCATAAGGAGCACACAACCTAGATCCCTCCCATGTGCAGTTTACGGTAGTCTTCATGCTTCTATGAGAATCTAATGTTGCCACTGATCTGACAAGAGGCAGAACTTATGCAGTGATGTGAGTCAAGGGGAGTGGCTGTAAATACACAGGAAGCTTTGTTTGTTCGCCCACACCTCACCTCCTATGGTGAAGCCTGGTTCCTAATCAGCCATGGATTGGTACCAGTCCGTGGACCACAGTTTGGGGATCACAGCTATAAGGGATTCAAAGATTTATTCTAATTTTTATGAGGTAGGAAGTAAGATTGAACTGAAGTCTGGGAATTATTTAAAAAAAATGATTTTCTCAACCCAAAAATGTATCCCATAATTATTGTTTTTTGTCTCCTTAGCAATTATATTGCCTATAACTTTTATGCTATTTCAAAATTTCAACTTTTAATGTCTCTTCAAGAAAGATTTATTGAAAAGTGGGAAAGGGCAGTATATTACAACTGTAAGCTGAAAATTATTTTGAACTGGAAATCCTCTTATTTCACTATAAAACTATAAAGCTTTATTTGGTATCTGGTGCAATGATAGTATCTTCACTCTGTAGTTAACAAAGGCTGAGGGTAAAAGTGACTCAGTGGGAGCTAAATGGGTTGTCACACACCTGGAAAAATGTTATGCTGAGTGAGACTAGAGATCAGAGAGATTCAGTTTTCTGAAACTAGAGATTCAGTTTTCATTATAACTCTTTTTCAATTTTACAAATGGAAAAATTTATGATATGATATAGATCCTCAGTATCAACAACAATGATAGTAATATATAGAAGGAAGACTATATTGGTAAAATACTATTAAAATTGAATGATACTCTTAAGATTGTCTAATCCTTCACTGTCAAGAAATTGACCAAAAATGCATTAAGTAATGGAGACTCAAATTTGAAATACACAGTCAAAACGTATTAAGAAATTTATTCCATATGTGTCATTAAAGAAGAAAGAGGGTGTGCTAATGACTAATTCCGAGAAGTAATGTCATTAAATAACAATTATCATTTCAGGTCAATGTGGCAACAAGGTTACAGTTTCTCATACATTTTCTTTTAAGGTTGACAAATAAAATGTCAAACACTACAAGAGTACCTTTGAGTAAGAACACCAGTCGACTTTTTTCCAAAGAAGTAAACTCAACTAACTCTAGCACTGGTAAAAGCAGACTAAGTAACACAGCCAGGTTGCAGTTTTCCACTAATAGAATGGAGTGAAATAATCAGGAGGCAATAACAAATTGCCATAAGGACTATCCACATCTATCTTAAATGTGCAGGGTCCACATTAAAAAGAAACAGTTTCTTCCATAACCATCACCACACTACTCTCTGCTTCCCAGTTTGAAGAATCGCATTCTGAAGCCATCAGAATCATATACTGCTTTGGACTCAATTGCGTTCTCCCAAAATTCATATATTGAAGTCCTAACCTACAATATGATAGCATTTGGAGATGGGGCCCTTAGGAGGTAGTTTTAGATGATGATGGTGGGGCTCTCATAGTGGGATTAGTGCCCTTATAAGAAGAGGAAAAGAAACCAGAGTTTTCTCTTAGATATGTGAGGACAGAGTGAGAAGGCAGCTATCTGCAAGCCAGGAAGAGGGTCCACACTAGGGACTGAATCAGCTGACAATTTGATCTTGGCCTTGTCAGCCTCCAGAACTGTGAGAAATAAATGTCTTAAGCCACTCAATCTGTTATTTTGTTATAGTAATCTGAGCAGACAAATATGCATAGCCACCCTATCATTTTCACTTTTACATCATTCATGTAGATAGTTTCTGGAACATTAGTCAGAAACAGAGAGAAATTAGGGTAGCATATGGCAATGCTCACAGAAAGAATGTGTACTTTATGAAAAGAAATTGCTGAAAATGCTTGAGGATTTCCAGTAGAACTAAAAACTTGTTAGATTCTCAAGGATGAAAATGATCTTATGTAGCAGTTCTCAATGGGGATGAGGGTGGGGTTGAGTTGGGGTGGGATTAGAGAGAGGAATTGGAACAATGATAGGATCTGCTGGACACTTTTATTTAAAATGAGTAGGTTCATGGCACAACCCAGATATATGTATTATGAATAAAATTCTCAAGAACAGACATGGACTAGGGCAAGGTAAATCAGGTAGTCATCCTGAGCACAAAATTTAAGGGGACGCCAAAAATGTAAAAAGCAAGATACAAATATTTTACAGCAGTACTTTTAAAATCTACAACCCGAAGAATCATAATGAAAAGAATATCAAAATATGAAATAAAGCCAAGATGTGACCCTACATTTTGATGAGCCTGACTCATTTGCCTCATACTAATCCCAGTCCTTGGTCCAATAAAACTTTATTTATAAAAACAGCAGTCACCCATGGTCATTGCTTACCAATTTGCTCTTGTAAAACTTATTAAAAATATAAAATTATTTAAATAGAATTCAATGTATTTACATATTTATCTTGATTCCTGACTTTTTTGGCACCCCTTAAATTTTGCACCCAAAACCAAAGTGCCTCACTTGCTTTAACCTAGTTCCAAACCTGGAGAGAACTAAAAGCACTCAGAAACTTACCAAAAAAAAAAAAAAAAAAAGATAAGCAAGATGGGGAAAAAATTAATTTCATCATAACAATGTGATATGAAAACCTGCAGTTACCAGGAATTGGACAACACTCTATATACATCAACTCAGTTTGCAATCTAGAAGTCTATTATCAACCAGGTACATGAAGAGAGCTCTAAAAAAAATCACAGCCACCTATTTTGAGCAAATGATTGAGGTAAGATTTATCCTCTTTCATATATGAATAATTAAACTAGGATAGAAACTAATAAGAGTCTAGTGAAAAAGAAAAGAATAGCATTATTATTTCAGAAGAGAATCAATCTCTTAAAAATAATTTAGCACAGGAAATTAGTATTTTTTAAATGTCTGCTTCAGGTCTTCAAAAAAATCAGAAATGAATGCATTTATGAGCCAATATTATAATATTGTTATGAGAAGTAGCTCATATGAAGGCAATTAGCTAATATGAAAGTTGAGATAAAAGAGCAAGAAAATAATTTAAGATAACAAAAATATAAGAGATTAATTAAAACCTACTGTAAAAATAATTTAAAGATCAAAAATTACCCAGAAAGTTAACATTTTAATATTTTATACAATAACCAACTTCAAAAGTTGTTCTGGATTTCAGAGGAAGAAGAATAAAAGAATAAACATATGGTAATAATAAGAAAATATAAAAGACATAGAGGAAAGAGAGAAGTTGTTTTCATTTTCAAATATAGAAATTCTAATAGAACATAAAATCCCAAAGAATTAAGCTAAACTGATAAGTAAATTTATGGAAACAAAACTTACCACAATTTTAAAAAATGAATAGAAATAAACATGCAGCTTGAAATAGTTTATAACATACAAGATAAATTAAAAATAAAATAGTCATATCTTAGTAAAATTTTAAGTTTGAAAGAAAATGTATATGTATATATAATTTGCATATATGGAATAAAAATCATGCTGACAATTACAAATTTGTAAGAATCACTTAAAAATGCTGTAAACTTTTAACTGTGAGATGAAAGAAAATATAAACTTAAAAAGTATATGTTTCTAAAGTGAAATATAAATATTATAATAACATTTATTATATTATTGCTTTTCTCTAAGTTAATATATGGATTTAATAAAATTGCAAACAATATCTCAAAGAATATATTCTGAAATTAAGTGATTTAAAATTCCATAAGGAAGAATGAACACATGAAAAGAGCTATGAAATTACATTAAGAGTAAAGTAATAAGGACACTCTTGCCAAATAGTCAATATATTTATAATATCTAATGATATTTTATGTAGGAGTAAACATTTAGAAAAAATGATAAAATCAAAGATAATGAGAAACAAATGTAATGGCATATGCTTAAATTTAATATATAATTTATAAAGGAAAGACAAATTTATATTAAGTGACACATTATTTTTTAGATGTTACTTAGAAAATTAATTTAAACAAATACATCGTTTAATGTCTTACAAAATGTCCCCAAATCTATTGATTAAAAAAATTAACAGTAAAAAACATGGAAAAATTAGATAAAAATCAAATAACTAGATTTGAAACAGGATTATATAGCTTTAAAGAAATCAGAAAGGACAGAAAAAAAAAGAAGGCAAAGAATAGTGTTAAGGAACTACAAAACAAAGGAAACTTAAAAAAAATTACTTGCCCAAAATAAAAAGCATACATATGCACAAAATGTTAGCTCTTTTAACCATATAGGGAAAATTTAAAACAAAACAAAAGAAAACCTGGAGAGTTTTTCTCCAATTAAGTAACAGAATGTTTTTGGAAAGAACTAGAAAGCCTAAGAGCCATTGAGTCCCCAGGGCAAAGCCCTCCACATTATCTAGTTTAGGAAGATTCAGTCCTAAGTGTATTTCTGATACTTTATATCATAGGAAAACTGAGACCTAATGCCTTTAGCTGTAAGGCAGTAATAAAATAAATGAAAGAAACTGGGTTATCTCATATGTAAGTATGTTTCAAAATAGAAGGATATAGGAGTTTAGTTAGTAATTAAATTTATAATTGAAAACATAAAGATTAAAAATATTTGAATATTATATTCTTTATACTGTATTACTTCTTCTACATGTAACAGAAGTTCTGGAAACTGTTCCTCCCCACAAAATATTAGTAATGAGTTCGTTTTTTGAAAATACATATGTAATAGAGAATCTGGGTTTGTGTCCTTACCTAGGAGCAATATTTTATATCATTCATTTTCAATAACATGAGCAAGCCAGGCATAGTGGCTCATGCTTGTAATCTCAGCACTTTGGGAGGCTGAGGTGGGAAGATCACTTGAGGCCAGGAGTTTGAGACCAGCCTGGGCAACGTAGCAAGACCTCATCTCTACTAAAAATAGAAAAATTAGTTGAGCATGGTGGCATGTGCCTGTAGTCTCAGCTACTCAGAAGGTTGAGGCAGGAGGATTATTTGAGCCCAGGAGTTTGAGGTTGCGGTGAGCTACAATGATGCCTCTGTACTTTAGCCCAGACAACAGAGTGAGACGCTGTCTTTAAAAAAATGAACAGAAACTTTGCAATATCTTACAATAACTAATTCTGAGATATTTCTATAATTTTGATATTCTGATATTGTCATATGAGTTTTACTTTACCATATTGCATTGTCATTCAATAATTTCTATTCCTAAATCTTTATTGCCACTACCAGTTTTAATGGAGAAAGGCAAACTCAACAATGATAGTTCCATTACATAATGGGTGAAATTGGAAATTAACATTAAAATTCAGTATTTACAAAGCTATAGTCACTAAAACAGCATGACACTGGCAAAAAACAGAGACATAGATCAATGGAAAGGAACTGAGAACCCAGATATAAAACCATCTTAATATAGCCATCTAATCTTTGACAAAGCAGATAAAAACATACAATGGGGAAAAGAATCCTTATTCAATAAATGGTGCAAGGAAAATTGGATGGCCACACGTAGAAGACTAAAACAGGACCCAAACCACTCACCTCTCACAGAAATCAACTTGCAATGGATAACAGACTTAAATGTAAGGCATGAAACTGTAAGAATTCTAGCATAAAATGTTGCAAAAATTCTTGTAGCCATTGGTCTAGGGGAAAAAAAATTATGAAGAAGACCCCAAAGGCAATCACAGCAACAACAAAAATAAATAAATGAGACCTGATAAAATTAAAAAGCTTCTGTACAGCCAAGAAAACTATCATGAGTGCAAATAGACAACCTACAAAATGGGAGAAAATATTCACATGGTACACATTCAATAAAGGGCTAATAACTAGAGTCTATACAGAACTCAAAAAATCAATAAGAAAAAATCGAATAACCCCATTAAAACTGGGCAAAGGACATGAACAGAAACTTTCCAAAAGAAGACAGACTAATGGCCAAGAAACTTATATAAAAATACTCAACATCTCTATTAATCAGGGAAATGCAAATCAAATCCACAATGAGATATCACTTAACTCAAGTGAGAATGGCTTGTATCAAAAAGTCCCAAAACAATAAATGTAGGCAGGGATGCAGAGAGATAGGAACACTCACACACAGCTGATGGGACTGCAAACTAGTACAACATCTGTGAAAAGTAATATGAAGATTCTTTAAAGGGCCAAAAGTAGAACTAGCATTTGATCCATCAATCCTATTACTGGGCATCTACTCAAAGGAAAAAAAGACATTCTATAAAAAAGACATCTGCACTTAAATGTTTATAGCAGCACAATTCACCATTGCAAAAATGTGGAAACAACCGAAGTACCCATCAATACATGGGTGGATTAGTAAAATGTATGCCGTATGCATACCATGGTGTACTACACAACCACAAAAAACAATGGTAAATCTAGCACTTCTTGTATTATCCTGGATAGAGCTGGAGCCCATTCTACTAAGTGAAGTATCTCAAGAATGGAAAAACAATCATCACCCGTACTCACCATCAAATTAGCATTAACTGATCAACACTGATGTGCACATATAGCAGTAACATTCATCAGGTGTCGGGCAGGTGGGAGGGGGGAGGAAGGGATGGGTATTTTTACACTAATAGTTGCAGTGTGCAACATCTGGGAGATGGACTCGCTTGAAGCTCTGACTCAGGCAGGGCAAAGGCAATGTATGTAACCTAAACATTTGTATACCCGTAATATGCTGAGATAAAAAAATTCAGTATTTACAAACAGTCTAATTTTGGAAAGAGAATTCAGGAAATTATGTTCATTGAAGAAATAAATGACATTGTGTAGGTTTGAGTGTTTACCTTGTGATTGATTTCTAGTTTTATTGCACTGTGGTATAAAAAAGTACATGGTATGATTTCAATTTTTTGAACTTGTCAAGCCTTGTTTTGTGGCCTAAAATATGATCAGTATTGGAAAATGTCCCATGTGCTCCTGAGAAGAATGTATATTTTGTAGTTTTGGGGTAGAATGTTTGTGTAATGTATGTTAGGCCCATTTGATTTAGAGTTTGGTTTAAGGCCATGTTTATTTATTTATTTTTCACTTTCATGATTTGTTGAGTTCTGACAGTGGGTGTGGTTGTCCCTGGTGATTATGATGGTGATCTTTATTTTTTTCCTTAGCTTTATTGAAATTTGCTTTATGTATCTGGTAACTCATGTGTTGGGTTCATATATATTTAGGACTGTTATGTCTTCTTGTTGGATAGCTACCTTTACCATCATAAAATGACTTTCTCTGTCATTCTTTACCTTTGTCGGCATAAAGCCAGTTTTTTCTGAATGAGAATACCTACACTTATTCTCTTTTGATTTCCATTTTGCGTGGAATGTTTTTTTTTAAGCCTTTCATGTAGAGTCTGTGTGTATCCATGTGATTTAGATGTGTTTCCTGGAGACAGCAGGTAACATTTCCATGAATGTAATTACCCAGAAGACCTTCTAATAAGAAAAGGTTTAAAGATGGAAGATAGTGATATTAATGATCCTGACTCTGTGTAGGTCTAGGCTACTATGTGTGTTGTACCTTAGTTTTTAAGAAAAAAGTATAAAAAGTAAAAGAAAAAAATTAAATTAAAAAAAGAGAAAAACTTAAACAATAAAGAAAACATTTTTATGCAGCTGTACAATGTGTTTGTGCTTTCAGCTAAATGCTATCATAAGAGTAAAAAAGTTTTAAAAAAAACTTTAATGTTTAAAGTAAAAAAAAACCACAGTAAACTAAGGTTATTATTGAACAACAAATTTTTTATATAAGTTTAGTGTAGCCTGAGTGCACAATAATGTCTAGACCTTCTCTTTTACTCACCAGTCACTAACTCATGCAGAGCAACTTCTAGTCCTGCAAGCTCCATTCCTGATAAGTGCTTTATACAAATGTACCCTTTTTTGTCTTTTAGTCCATATTTTTCTCGTAGCTTTTTCATATTTAAATATGTTTAGATACATAAATATTTACCACTGTCTTACAATTGCCTACAGTATTCAGTACAGTAACATGCTGTGTAGTTTTGTAGTCTAGGAGCAATAGGCTATCATATATCCTAGGTATGCAGTAGGCTACATCATCTAGGTTTGTATAAGTATACTTAATGAAGTTCAAAAACTACAAAAATGCCCAGTGACACGGTTTTTAGAATGCATCTCTGTAGTTAAGAAAGTAGGTGGGATAATGTCACCAAAAAGGTCAGCGATATAATTCAACATTTGCTTATGATGTAAGGTGATGATTTTGCTCTGGATAATATGAATACATTGATTTCTTTTAATAGCTTAAAATTATCTTTACCTCCACATTTTTACCAAGACAAATAATTTCCAGACTATCTTATTGCAAATTCAGTCAACTAAACAAAACCTTGAGCTGACTAAAGTTAAAGGTCTAAAAAAATACCCAACTCACTTGGTTCATTTAGTCACCCCCAAATCTTTATTGAGAACTTCTTATGTTCTAGACACTTTTTAAACTCTGGAATGAAAACAAAACAAATAAGTAAAATAATAATACAAAAACAACATACCCTGTCCTTGTGGAGTTTACTTTCCAAGGATATATGTGGATTTCAGTATGCTGGAGGGGGCAAAAAATAAAATATAAAGGCAATATCAATGTATGGCCATGAGGAAAAAAAAACACAAAAGCAACGTGAGCTGTGCTTTTGCAGTTGGTAGGGGGTGGAGGGAAAACATCATTAAGAAAATACTTTGGAAAATATTCAGATGGAATAAAGAAACCAGCCCTGCAACTATCTGTGGGAGAATTTAAGGGAGAAAGAAGAGGGAATGGCTCTGAGGCAGAAGTACACCTGGTCCCTAAAATGTCCAATGTGAATTAAACAAAAAGGAGAGTGTTAGAAGATAAGGTCAAAGTAGTCAATGTGTGAAGAAAGATATTGACTGTGAAGCTTATAAGTCATGAGGAAGTCTTGGATTTTATTCTAAAATGGGAAGGCTTTTTAAAAATTTTAATAAGAATTTAAGTGAATTATTACATGTTCTGTTTTTAAATTAAAAAAAATTCTGGATAATAATGGAATCTAAAATCATAAGTTTGTTTCTTCAAAATGTTATGGTCTGTATTTAAGATTGTG
The DNA here is from genome assembly GCA_008750895.1 of Mirza zaza. Lineage (NCBI taxonomy): Eukaryota > Metazoa > Chordata > Mammalia > Primates > Cheirogaleidae > Mirza > Mirza zaza. Next base: position 92,839 of record VSMD01111231.1, read on the forward strand.
AAGAAGTCTAACATTGACTATCACTTAAGTATCATCTAGAAATACACTTACTAATTTTGACTGATTTACATTAAAATTTTCTCAACCCCAAAACCTAAGAAATATTGTGCCTCTTACACATACCATCTCCAAATGTTATTCAGTCACATGAAATTTTTTTTTCACATGAAATTTTTTACTGATGATAAATAAATACATCTAAATGGTTAGCATTATTTGTAGCTTTGTTACTATCAGCTACAAAAAACAATGTCACAAGTGACTTAATTTTTTTTCCAATATAACCTGTAAATCTTAGCCATATCTCCAGTATGACTTATATTTTCAATGCTTGTTTCTATTCAGGACATATAATTTATATTGCCTCCAATAGATACTCTTGTATAAAACTAACATCTGTAATAAAAATGCCATCTGGGCAATTTTGTAACCTAATTCATACTAACATAACATTACTTACTTTATATTCATTCACGAATTAAGCCTGTGGAAATTTTAGTCCATATTTCAGTTCATTAAGTTTTTTATTATGAATCTTACCATAGATCTGTGATAACCCTTAGTTTTTACAATATATATGAACATACATAATGGCATTTTCCAATAGAGTCGTTCAACATTCTTAATACTGTAAACATATGGAAAAATTCTTTACTTTCATTAAGATGTAATCTTTCATTTTCCTTGAACCAAATCAGACTTTCTCTCTTTCTTGTGACTATTAATACTTTGAAAGATATACAGTTAGAGAATATTTCCTCCCACTTAAAAAATATGGCACAAGCATGGTGACACATAGTAACTAACCCTTAGGTTTGGGGTCAGGAGGAAAAAGGGACACAGAAAGGACAGTGGCAATCTGGAACCTATACATCTCATCTAAGAGCAGAGGCTCCTACTACTTAACTTCTTGATAATTGTTTTCATTCAGAAATTCAAGTGCAGTTTGCCAGATCTTCCCAGTTGCCAAAAATGCCAGGCAGCAGTATTTTTAAGTGAAACCTACCAATTTAAAAATATCTAGATTGTTATTTTCAAAACATTATGCAGCCTAAAAAAATTATATCTGCAAGTGGTATTTAACCTGTTAGTCACTACATTATGATGCTCTAAAATAAAAATTATAACATCCATCTAATAAGATTTACAGAAGGAGAGAACATGGAGAAGATAGGAGAAGCAATGTCAAAAACAACAGGAGGAATTTTCAAGAAAGGAAGAAACATATGATCAATAACTAAGAGGGCCTGCATTTCTGGCACAAAATAAGAAAAATAATAGAAAAACAAAACCCACACCTAAAAACAGAATGAGACAAAGTGCTAAAAAAACTTCCAGAAAAAAATGGTGGAATAAAGCATTACGTGCAAAAAGTTATAATCCAGTGGACCACAAAATTCCAATTGACAATACTGTAAACAGAAATATAAGAAACAAAAGTCTATAATTTTAAGAGAAAATGGTTTATAAGCTAGAATTGTATACTGAGCGAAAGCATTCTTTTCAGAAAAGAGGACTCAGAAATGTTACCACAGATTAATTCTAAAAGCAAAGTTGGTGGATATTTTCCAACATGAAAATAAAATTATATAAAGCTGGTACAAGAATTTGGTAAATATAAGATCAATCTAAAATTGACAGAAACTAAGAGATCATATGGTTGTTTTGCACATTTGGGGAAGGATATAGTCTAAGTTTTCAGAGAATTGTCAGAAAAATAAAGTTTTGTATTTGCATTAAATATTTATAATTATCCCAACAGGTGAAGACAAATAGGATAATAGTTTTTAACAAGAAGAGAACTGGAACAAGTCAAGCATGTTCACTGTCACCACTTCTATTCAACATAGTAGTGGAAATCCTAGTCAGAGCAATTAGGCAAGAGAAGGAAAGAAAGAAAAGACATCCACATCAGGAAAGAGTAGATCAAACTATCCCTATTTGCTAATGGTTTGATCTTCTATCTAGAAAACCCTAAAGACTCTACCAAAGATTCCTACAATTGATAAACGAATTCATAAAATCTCAAGTAACAAAATTGATGTATAAAAATCAGTAGCATTTTAATACACTAATGACACTCAAGTTGAATGTCAAGTCAATAACTCGATACCATTACAATAGCTGCAAAAAAAAATAAAATACCTAAGAATATATTTAACCAAAGGGGTGAAAGATCTCTACAAAGAGAACTACAAAACACTGATGAAAGAAATCACAAATGATACAAACAAATAAACAACATCCCATGCGCATGGATTGGAAGAATCAACATTGCTAAAATGTCCATGCTCCCAAAAGTAATTTACAAATTCAACAAAATTCCCATTAAAACACCAACATCATTTTTCCTGGCTCTAGAAAAAAACAATCCTAAACTTTGTATAGAACCAAAAAAAGAGCCTGAATAGTCAACACAAGCTTAAGCAAAAAGAACAAATCTGGAGGCATCACATTATCTGACTTTAAATTATACTACAAAATTGTAGTATTCAAAAAAGCATGGGACTGGTATAAAGGTAGACACATGGACCAATGGAACACAATAAAGAACCCAAGAATAAAGTCATATAGCTACAGACTACATGTTTTCCATGTCAAGATGTAAATAATGGATATTTAATAAATATAAAAATTTTAAGTAATAAAACAAATTTTCATGACATAACTGGGAAGATTTTTTTAATAGTGAATAAAATAATGGAACATCTTTCAATAAATGATATATTTGATTTCTTGTGGATAAAAAAGAAAGGCTAACACCATTCATGTGTTTGAGGTCCTATTAGCTACCTTTATGGATATATTTAATCACATATTCAAGCCATAATAAGAGTTTTTAGTTTCAGGTCTAAAATAGGTAGCCTACACTCACATGGATATTTATTTCTTCTCAGATTATAGGTTCCTAAACTTCAGTGAGTATGAGAGTCACCTGGAGAGCTTCTCTAGTATTAGGTCATTAGGGTATGGACACAAGGAGTAGAGTTTAGGAATTTACATTTGGAACAAGTTACTCAAATCATACTTGTGTGTTAGAAACTACACTTGGGAAAATTTGCCCTAGATATTTCTCTGTTAAATTTTCATTTAAAGTAGGTGGGATGTAATGATTTAATTATGAACATTTGATAATAAGAGCTACAAACACTGTTAATAGAGAGATTTCAATCCCTTTTAGGCATTATTTGTTTTTAAGTATTTTAAAAAGGTATGAAACACTAACAAGAAAAATATACATAAAATATACATGAACTTTAGATTTATTTTTCACTTTTGGGGGAAATAAGATTAAGAAAAGGTAAAAAAGAGGTGATTTAACTATGTGTTTTATTTCTTTAAAAATAAGTATCTGTAGCAAACTTTGCACAGTGTAAGTTGTCCTGGTGTATAGCTCCAGAGGAGCTACTTCATGGAAATCTATACAAATCGTACCCCTAGAAGTGTACACTCCATGGTCTGAATAGGAATATGCAGAAACTCTGGGGAAATGCTCTTTTTCTGAAGATACTTGTGATGTATACAATGGTGTTATAGCATTCTCTAAATTTTTGAAATATTACATAATTTTAAAAAATCAGTTACTAGAGAGCTACACCCATACTCAAATGGTAACTATGTGAGGTGATGGATATATTAATTATTTTGATGATGGTAATCACTTCATGATGCACACATATATCAAATGATTATGTTTTATACCTTAAATATGTATAATTTTTATCTGTCAACCATACTTTGATAAATCTGGGAAAAATTAATGGTTACAAAAAACTCATATTTGTTAGATAGAAATATATGAAATTGGTAAGGATTAATTAATTTGGACCTACAGCAATAGCAATTTTATGTGATTCAATCCAATATACAATGAAGGAAAATTCATCCTAATCAGTCAAGTTTCTTGTTAGTTGATATAATTAGTATCTTCCTAATCTGAAGTTTGAAACAAGACAAAAAGAACTTTCTCAAGGATCACTTAATCACATTTTATTTCCAACCTTGCACTTAACTGTCTAAACAAATATTACAACTTAATATAAATACAATGTATGGTTTGTATTGAACAATGAAGACACATTTTTCCTTATACAGAGAGCTGGTAAATACTGTCTGGCCAGAAACCTGTAGGCCAGCATCTCAGTGCTTTAAGCTTGATTGTTGTTTAATTTCTTGTGTATGTGTTATACGGAACACACTTTCAGCATATCTTAAAGTCTAGTTATTATATCACAAATGCTGGTGAGTTCTGATTATTTGCAGACTTTACAACTTTGCTCTTATGTTCTTTTCTTACTCTATGTCCTTTTAGTTTTTTCTTCCATTTTTTCTTTTCCCTAGAGTTTGCAAGTATTCAGTACTTTCTACATACAAGGCACTGTGCTAGGCTTTGGGGATGCAAGCAAAGCTGAAGGAGGGAACCACCACCAGGATGGAGTAGTTCCTGCCTTGCTGTTCACTGCATTTTCCTTCTCTGCACTGTCGATTCGCAGAGGATTTTCTGTGAGCCCTTTGGATATTCCTAAAACTCAGTCTATATTTACCATGTTCAGACATTGGCCACCCACGTATGTGACTTTACAAAACCCATTAATGATAGCTTTTAAAAAAGGGACTGAATCTTTGCATACCTGTAGGAAATGCCACAGAGAAGGAGGAATGGGCCTCCTAGCAATAATAATGTTGGCAAAATGTGCCTGTGGCAGGGTTGAGGGAAGGCAAACCTGCTGTTCTCTCATCATTTAGTGGGGGATGAGAAATCTTCGATTCCTTAGTGGCCATGGGGATACCCCGCTCTAAAGTAAAAATGGCACCTGTGTGGCTATCAATTGCTAGAGGTAAAATTTAGCTATAGAATTTAGAAATAAGAGAGCTAACTTCAGGGAATTACTTTACTGGATGAATTCTAAAATACAAAATAACAAGCAAAAAGCAAAATATACAACTCCTTAATTATTTTTTAAACTATTATATAAAGTAAGACATGAGCCAGGTTCAGATTCAGGCCCTTCTGAACTCCAGCCTCTAGTCTCAGGGCACCTACTATAGGAATGTGTTGGAGCATAACCTGAAGCCAGGTGTTTAGATTCTGACTGGCCTGAGGCAGAACCACTAGCTTCAGAGCCATTTCAAAAGGGAAAAGGTCTGCTGAAATGAAAGATAATGAAGAAGGCCAGACTGAATCCCAAGATAAGGAAAGGCAAATGGGAGAATCAAGAGACTCATCCTATCAGACAGGAAATCTTTAAGCAGTTATAAAGAAATGGGGTAAATAAATCAAACATTGAATGGGGAAAAGCACAGGGGGAAAAAAAAGGGAGAGACTCAAAGAACTCATCCCAGTAGAATGAAAATCCTTGAGCAGTTATTTAAAACCAAGATGAATAAAGCAGACATTGATGGGGTCAAAACAAAGATCTTAATGCAGTACTCTCAGAAGTTGGGTGAACAATGGGAGCCCCTCTTGGCCCACCAAGATCAAAAGGCCCTAAGCAATTCTGCTTTATTCACTCAGTTTGGAGGAATTTAGGAAACTAGGACTTTGAATTATCTGGGTGGTGACACCAGAAGCAATCTAATCACTGCAAAAATTGACCCTACTGGAGACCAAAGCTTTATGCACATGACTGGTTAAAATAGTCAGGGGGTAGAAAAGAAACATTTCTAGGACTCTTTCACATTGGAGTTCCATGCACTGTGATACCAAATCCATTGATGAAGCCCTATCGGTAGCTACAACTAAATGGAAAGAATATAAAAATGCAAGGGTTGGGATATTATGGTGAAAGCTTGGGGAAATATTGGAATATCTGAACAAACTTATGTGATGTGGTAGCATCTCCTTTACCTGAATATATCACTGGGGTTGGGTGCTTTGTGGGGAGTGAATGTATTATATTATATCTGACTGAGGAACATTTCCTCTAGCTAGTATTGGAAAACAGAAAGCATTTAAATCCACTCTTCAGGCATATTAATTGGATGGATAGTCATATGCCACATAACCATGTTATGGTTAATGATGGACAGCATATATGACAGTAGGTCCCATAAGGTTATAAAGGAGCTGAAAAATTCCTATTGCCTAGTATTTACTATAGTATACTTTTAGTGATTATTTTATAGTGTATTCTTTCTGTTTATTAAAAAATTGTTAACCATAGAAGAGCCTCAGGCAGGTCCTTCAGGAGGTATTCCTGAAGAAGGCATTGTTATCATAGAAGATGACAGCTCTATCCATGTTATTAACACTGAAGACCTTCCAGAGCACCAAGATATGGAGGTAGAAGACAGTGATATTGATGATCCCGACTGTGTGTAGTCTACACTAACATGTGTGTTTGTATCTTGGTTTTTAACCAAAAAAAGTATAAAAATTTTAAAAATAAAAAATTTTTAAAAAGAGAAAAGCTTATAGAAAAATAAAGAAAATATTTTTGTACAATTGTACAATGTGTTTATGCTTTAAGCTAAGTGTTATTACAAAAGAGTTAGAAAGTTTAAAAATTAATGTTAATACAAGTGGCTATCCAGTTTTCCCAGTACCATTTATTGAAAAGGGATTCTTTTCCCCAGCATATGTTTTTGTCTGCTTTGTCAAAGATTAGATGGCTATTTGAGGATGGTTTTACATCAGGGTTCTCAGATCTGTTTCACTGGTCGATATTTCTATTTTTGTGCCAATACCAGATTGATTTAATTACTACAGCTTTGTAGTATAGTTTGATATCTGGCATATTAATACCTCCCATTTTATTTTTGTTGCCTAGAATTGCTTTTGATATTCAGGGTCTTCTTTGGTTCCATACGAAGCGTAAAACTATTTTTTCTATATCTCTGAAGAATGCTGATGGGATTTTAACAGGTATTGCATTGAATCTGTAGATCAGTTTGGGTAGTATAGACATTTTAATGATGTTGAGTCTGCCGATCCACCAGCATGGTATGGATTTCCATCTGTTTACATCCTCTGCTACTTCCTTCCTCAGTGTTTCATAGTTCTCCCTGTAGAGGTCTTTTACCTCCTTGGTTAAGTATATTCCTATGTACTTTAATTTCTTTGTTGCTATTGTGAAGGGAATTGAGTCTTTAATTTGGTTCTCAATTTGATTGTTGTTGGAGTATATGAATGCCTTTGATTTCTGTGTATTGATTTTGTATCCTGAGACTTTACTAAATTCATTTATCAGTTCCAGGAGTTTCTTGGTTGAATCTTTGGGGTTTTCTAAATATAATATCATATCATCAGCAAACAGTGAAAGTTTGATCTCTTCTACCCCTATTTGGATACCTTTAATTCCACTTTCCTGTCTGATTGCTGTAGCCAGGACTTCCAGCACTATGTTGAATAGAAGTGGAGATAGTGGGCAGCCTTGTCTGGTTCCAGTTCTAAGTGGGAATGCTTTCAATTTTTCCCCATTCAGTATGATGTTGGCTATGGGTCTGTCATACATGGCTTGTATCATTTTTAGGTATGTTCCTTCTATGCCTATTTTATTAAGTCTTTGTATCATGAAAGGGTGTTGAATTTTGTCAAAAGCTTTTTCTGCATCTATTGAGAGAATCATGTGGTCTTTGTTTTTGCTTCTGTTTATGTGGTGAATAGCATTTATAGATTTACGTATGTTGAACCATCCCTACATCTCTGGGATGAAGCTCACTTGGTCGTGATGGATTATTTTTTTGATAAGCGTCTGGATTTGGTTAGCTAAGATTTTGTTGAAAATTTTTGCATCTATATTCATTAGGGATATTGGTCTGTAGTTTTCTTTTTTTGTTGCATCTTTTCCTGGTTTTGGTATCAGAGTAATATTCGCTTCATAAAAGGTGTCGGGGAGGTTTCCGTTCTTCTCGATGTTGTGGAATAGTTTCTGCAAGATAGGTAGAAGGCTAAAAAGCAGGACCCACACCTCTCACCTCTTACAAAAATCAACTCACGCTGGATAACAGACTTAAACCTAAGGTCTGAGACTATTAGAATTCTAGAGGAAAAGGTTGGAAACACTCTCCTAGACATCGGCCTAGGCAAAGAGTTTATGAAGAAGTCCCCAAAGGCAATCACAGCAGCAACAAAAATAAATAAATGGGACATGATCAAACTAAAAAGCTTCTGCACAGCCAAAGAAATAGTCATGAAGGTAAACAGACAACCTACAGAATGGGAGAAAATTTTTGCATCCTACGCATCTGATAAGGGGCTGATAAATAGAATATACTTAGAACTCATGAAAATCAGCAAGAAAAAAAATCAAATAACCCTATTGAAAAGTGGGCAAAGGACCTGAACAGAAACTTTTCTAAAGAAGACAAAAGAATGGCCAACAAACATATGAAAAAATGCTCAACATCTCTAATCATCAGGGAAATGCAAATCAAAACTACAATGAGATATCACTTAACTCCAGTGAGAACGGCCTTTATCAAAAAGTCTCCAAATAACAAATGCTGGCATGGATGCGGAGAGAGAGGAACACTCCTACACTGCTGGTGGGACTGCAAACTAGTTCAACCTCTGTGGAAAGCAATATGGAGATACCTCAAAGTGATGCAAGTGGATCTACCATTTGATCCAGCAATTCCATTGCTGGGCATCTACCCAAAAGATCCAATGACACTCTACAAAAAAGACACCTGCACTCGAATGTTTATAGCAGCACAATTCAAAATTGCAAGGCTGTGGAAACAGCCCAAGTGCCCATCAATCCAAGAATGGATTAATAAAATGTGGTATATGTATACCATGGAGTACTATTCGGCTTTAAGAAACAACGGTGATATAGCACATCTTATATTTTCCTGGTTAGAGCTGGAACCCATACTACTAAGTGAAGTATTCCAACAATGGAAAAACAAGCACCACATATACTCACCAGCAAACTGGTATTAACTGAGCAGCACCTAAGTGGACACATAGGTACTACGGTAATAGGGTATCGGGCAGGGGGGAGGGGGGAGGGGGGAGGGGGCGGGTATATACATATATAATGAGTGAGATGTGCCCCATCTGGGGGATGGTCATGCCGGAGACTCAGACTTGTGGGGGTCGGGGGGGAAAGGGCATTTATTGAAACCTTAAAATCTGTATCCCCATAATATGCCAAAATAAAGAAAAAATAAATTAAATTAATGTTTATAAACTTAAAAATTTACATTAACCTAAGATTAATTTATAATGTCATTGAAGATAAAAAATTTGTTATAAATATAATGTATCCTAAGAGTTCAACATTTACAGAGTCTACAGTAGTGTACAGTAATGTCCTAGGCCTTCACATTCACTCACCACTTCACATTCACTCACCGGCTCACCCAGAGCAACTTCTATTCTTGCAAGCTCCATTCATGCTAAGTGCTCTATACAAGTGTAGCATTTTTTAATTTCTATACTGCATTTTACCATACCTTTTTATTTTTAGATACGTTTAGATACACAAATACCATTGTGTTATAATTGCCTACAGTAATATGCTGTATAGGCTTGTGGCCTAAGAACAATAGGCCATACCATTTAGCCTAGGTATGTAGTAGGCTATACCATCTAGGTTTGTGTAAGTATGCTCTCCAATGTTTGCACAATGACAAAATAGCCTAATGATGCATTTTCAGAATGTATCACTATAGTTAAGCAATGCATGACTGTACTAAATGGGAATCAATAAGATTACCAGAGCCCACAAAAATCATTAATTTCCAACACTATAGAATAGAAGCTGGAGTGCTGGTATGGACAAGTTATCTGTACAGTTGTCTGGGGGGAACACAGATGGAGATTATTGCATAATCCTATGAGCACCACCCACCCACAAGTACTGGTATTTCAGGCCAGAACGTGTCCATCTAAGAGGCAAGTAGTAGCTGGATATTAGATTCTGATTGACACTGATCCTGTGGCTGAAGGACATAAAATAATCCTGAAGACTGAAATGCCCCTAATATCTTCAGTGACATTAGAGAAATGCTCTAATGAAGAGGACAATGCACAGAAGAGTTCGAAAAGAAAGTTGAAATGGCTTATATAAGAACATGCTACTAGGATAGGAGATATTAATGAGGAGAGAGCTTCTTTGCCCCCAAAGGCTTATTTTGGAATCACCTGAGTAGTCTCCATATACTATTGCTATTTGAGTATTGCCCATAAACTGCTCTTGCTTGACCAACAATTAGCTGCTTGGTTAGTGGATGGTAGTTCCAAGGTGAATGGACAGCATCCTGTTTAGAAGACTGCCATCACAATTGAAGAAAGTAAAACAAATTAGCTTGGTGGACTGAATTAAATGCTGTTTGCCCCTACATTTGGGTTTTTACCAACTCATGGGTGCTGGTCAACAGCCTGGCCATAAGGTCAGGTAACAGGGCAATGAAAAACTGGCCTATTAAAATAATACCAGTACGGTGCATGGCCCTATAGAAATCACTATAGAAATTTGAGGCATTCTTAAAGTAAGACACATTGATTTCTATCAAAATAACCCCCTTCCAGAATGGAAAGGTGGTCAGAATTGATAAGCAGATATCTGGTGAGCTTGACTGACGTGGCCACCTGGGTCCATGAAATATTAAATAAGTAGGCATGGAAGTACTACAACAATGCAAAGAGAGACTGACTCTAGACATAATTGCTAATGACAAAGTAGGACTCTAGTGATATGCCATTATTTTTTGACTCTTATTTCTCAGATAATATCTGCCATACTAAAACTTGGTAGAACAGTACCATCGTTGGCAAAATTATAATACCAATATTGATAGTCCAATTTTCACTAACTATGGTTATCATTCTATGATAAAAATAAAGCAGGGAAGACAATGCTGGTGGTGAAGAAGTATGTGAGAACAATTTTAAATGAAGTTCTCAGGAATGTGACTGTAATGTGAAAAAGTATAGAAAGTAAGAGAAGTTGTGAAGATGTCTGGGGGAAGACCATCTCCAGCCCAGAGGAAAACAAGTGCTCAGGTCCTGAGGCAGGAGCTTGACCTTCAAGGAAAGAGAACCAGGGAAGAGTCATAGGTGATGAAGACAGTGAAAAGGAGAATAGGGAAAATCCAGATTGTATGTGGTTATGGGCTGCTGCGATACCTTGGCCTTTGCTTGAGCATGAGTGTATCAAGGTCTCACATCTTTTTAAAGAATCACTGTAGTTGCCATTATCAAGCAGAGAGACTAGTCAGGAGGCTATTGCAGTAACTCACGTGAGAAATATTGGCAGCTTGGACTAGGATGATAGTGGGGGGGAAGATGGCAAAAGTGAACTGACAGGATTTGCTGACAGAGGTGATGTGGATGCAGGAAACAGAAAGAGGTCAAGGATGACTCTGAGGCACTTGGCTGACAGAACTAGAAGGATGGAGATGCCATTCTCTGGATTGTGAAGGACAAGCCTGCTGGAGGGACAAGATCGGGGTGGAAGTTTGGGCTCCATTTGGGGCATGTTACATTTAGGAACCTTTTTTAGACACCCAAGTCAAGATTTGACTAAGGAGTTGGATACAAAAGACTAGAGTCAGGAAAGAAATTCATGCTCAAAGAAAAAATGTGGGTGTCTTCAGTGTGTATATCATTATTAAAGCAAAGAAACTAGCAGAGAGTCAGTATAAATAGACAAGATAAGAGATCCCGATGCTAACGCCCTGGGCACCTCAGTGGTCAGAGTTCTGGAGATGAGAAAGAAGCATCAAAGTGGAAGGAAAAGATGTAACTTTTAAATTATTATTATTAATATTACTTTAATTGGCAGATCATAATTGTATACATATATGGGGTACTATGCCATATTTTGATAAATGATAACTAAATGAGAAGATGGAAAAGGTATAGCTTTGAGGTGAAAGGATAATCAGGAAAGTGAGGTGTCCCGTGTTTCAAGAACGAGGGAGTGATAAATTGTGAAAAATGCTGCCTGTAGTCCCACAAGATGAGGACTGATTTAGTCACCAAGAGATCAGTAAGGTTCTCAAAAAGATCAATTGTTAAAAACCAATTTTCTAAATCTAAGGCTAAAACTTGAAGTGCCAAACATTACTATAAAACTAATAGCTTCAATGCAATTTTCAAAAGTATAACTTTATTATGCTAATTATTCATTTAAATATTTGACAAAATTCCCAAATACTATTCAGATATTCAGAATCATGCAAATAGATCCATGATTAATACATCTCCCTTTGAAACTTCTCTTTTTTGAGTCATTATTTCACATTCAATTACCTTGAATAGATTTCATTTTTTTCTATATTTTGGTAATGTTCCTCCAGTGTTCTTATATCATTATATTTTTTGAAATTTTTACTTCAAAATTCCTTTAAGATTGTTTGTTAAAGTCTAAAATGGAGGGTCAGCGTAGGAGAATTTTTGTTGGTTTTATCCTTTTATTAACTTCTGAAATTCTACTGTTACAAAAAAAAAATAGCATGTCTTTTTTTTTATTTTTAATTTTTTATTTTGAGATAATTGTAGATGTACAGGAAGTTGCAAATATAGTACACAGAGGTCCCATGTACCATTAGCCCAGTTTTCCCCAATGGTAACATCTTACATAACAATAGTTGACAAAGATGATTTCCTTGACCAAAGCCAAGTTCCTCTGAGCCCTCTTTCCAACTAGGCCTCAAAAGACTTGGACAAACACTAACACAGTTTCTAATACTTCAGGGCCACATTCCTAGGATGATGCCAATCCCCCTTAAGGTTCCTGCCTGAGAAAATTCAAAGCTGCCCGAAGAATTTACTGGCTATTCTAGCCATAACCTGATATCTAGGCTGCTGTCTCCCAGCCTCTGTGGGAGGACACGAGCTTACCCTCCAAAAGCACCAGTAGCAAACCCAGATGGGTTTCACATGAACCAACACCACCCTCAGACATTTTGTAATTTTCTACTTTTCTGACACTGTTTAATCAATTTAAAAGACATTTGTGTTGTTTTTAGTTTGGAGCTGTTATAAAGTAAGTGTCTTTAATCAGTTACATGTATGTTTTTGTATTGACATAAATTTCCTTTTCCCTAGGATAAATGGCTAGAGGTAAAATTGCTAAGTCAAGAGTTCTCAGTTTGTTTGCCTGTTTTCTGTTTTTCTTTTTTATTAATAAACCACCAAACTATTTTCCAGAGTGGCTGTATCATTTTACATTACCACCACCAATGTATGAGAAATCCAGTTTGTCTGAATCCTTGCCAGCTTTGGGTGATGTACTGCATTGCATCACAGAGTCATTACTCTCATCATGATGAGATAGGCTACATTAACAGTATACTTACAAGATATTTTAGGAGTACATATTTATATAAATGATGAATTTGAAATATTGAAATTTGCAAATAAAATACAGCATATTTAAGTAAAAATTGTATTAGTCTTCAGATTGTAATGTATTGCCACATATGCTCTATTTTTTACTTCAAGAAAATGAGAGTACAAACATTTTGGTTGCATTTTATATCTTTGCCTCTCCCTAGCTAGGGTTAGAAGTATGCCCTTCCCCTCCACAATGCTCACCACATCCCTAAGATGTGAGTCTACCCCCCAACCCCTGAATCCCTGGTGAACACCACCACCATTTGAGCACCATAGTGTTAATCAGTAAGTACCAATTTGATGGTGAGTACATGTGGAGACCATTCTTCTGATCTTGTGTCACCTCACTTTGGATAATGGGCTTAAGCTCATTCCAGGATAATTAATATAAGTGGTGCTAGCTCATTGTCATTTCTTAGAATTGAGTCAAATTCCATTGTAAACATATACCACATTTTAATAATCCACTCATGAATTGACAGGGACATGGGTTGTTTCCACATCCTTGCAATAGTGAATTGTGCTGCCATAAACATTCAGATGCAGATGTCTTATTATAGAATGCCTTATGCTCTTTTGGATAGATGCCTAATAATGCTATTGCTGGATCAAATGGTATTTCTATTTTTAGCTCTTAAACTGTAAGAGTGACTTGTGCCCCTGTATCACTAAAACAAACCATTTTATTTCAAAATACCATTATGCAGAATACATTCTATAAAGCAGTCATTAAAGATTTCCTAAGCTTCATAGGATGAACAATGTTCAGTTATTTTTACTCTAAACAAATAACAGGCCATTTCTCTCCAGTTTGCTTGAGACTGAGGGGTTTCCCAGAGGCAAGTCCTCTCATGCTAATACCAGCACAGTCCTGGGCAAAGCAGGATAGTTGGTCACTCGCTCCCAAAATGTTACCTGCTCTGGGTGTCTTTTCCCACTTAACTATACAATAACGGCTAAAAGCACTGGCTCCACATTCAGAGAACCTAGGTTCTATTACTCACTTAATCCCTTGTTTGTTAAATGACCTAGGAAAATTACTTTATTCCTAGGATTAAATGGAAGACTTGTTATAAATGCCAGGCCCCAGGCCTGGCACAGGGTATGTGCTCAGGAAATGTAACCTATTTTCATTATGGGTTGCAGTGACGGAGCTTCTTTTTCATAAGGAAATCACAGCTACTCCCACTCCTAAGTCTTAAGCAAATAATGTTGACCAGCTGGCAAAAATAAATAAATAAATAAAACATGAAAAATATGGAATTTAAATTAAATATGTGAAAGATATCCACACAGTGAAACCTGAATACATTAGTAACTGAAGTTTTAAGCTCTCTGGAAGTAAAGGGGCCGGGAGTGACAGGATTTTATGGGAACAGAACTTCATTAAAAATATTCAAATTTTAGATTTGAGTTGGTCATGTGAGAGTGTAATATCTAATCAAGACTTGGAATTATAGAATCAAGTTATCTAATGAACCTTTTATTTACATATGAGGAAACTGAAATCCAGAGAGATTAGCTTATTTTTCTCAAAGACATCCAACCAGTTGGCAATAAAAGCAAACTTCAAGCTTCCCAGGGTCAGTGTCCAGTCCTGCCTTTTTAATCTCTGCATCCTACGGCCTTAAAGAGTTCCCGACAGTCAGTAGATGCCGAATAATTGACTGCTTGACTCGCTACCTGACAGAATGAATGAGTGAATGATAGGAACTAGGAAATCCTCTCAGTTTATGCTTATTTTGCACTCAACATTGACCCAGAGACTGTTCCTCAATCTGCCCCTGTCTTGCTTCTTGTCCCCAGCCTTCACTTGAGTCAGTGTACAGAGCACAAAGGATACAGTGAAAATAAACACATTTAGCAGGAGATGGGCTTTCTATTACAAACAGAGAGCAATACTAAAAAAGATATTTGAAAAAGTGTTGATGGATAAGAGAAAAAAAATGTTCAAATAAGTTTCAGATCCATTGAGAAGAGGGAACTCCCACTGTGTTGATTTACTTTATCAAACGTCTCATGTAGCTACTGGATTCAGTCCATTTATCTAGTCCTCCATAGCTGTGCTTGACTTAGACTCTTTTGCAAGAAAAAAGATTTCTCTACAAACCCCCTGCATGATTTTCATGGTGTGAAAGGACTTATTAATGGATAAGTAAATTCTGAAAGCAGTCTGGGCACTGAGAGAAGCCTACACTATGAGCCCAAGGCAGCTTTATTCCTCAGCATGCCTTAAATATACCTGTGTGGATTGAAAAAGTTGTCATTGAATTACTGCTCATGCAGAAGACGGAAAATTAAATGGGAGACTATTTAAAGAAAATTACAACTAATAGAAACATCAGATTTACAAAGTCACTGCTCTGCTTCAGAAATCCTTTAGTGTCTCTTAAGTCTTAAAGCGCAGGCCCCCTAATGGGTTCAAATATGTTTCAGTTTCAATTTCTATACCCTTGCTGCTTTGTTGGAGAGATTGAGAAGTGGTTATCCATAAGAGTTGTTGTTTTCTTCTCCCTATAAATCTTGACCCTAATATCCAGTTGTAAAAAGCTATGTAAACAGTAAAGTACTATACAGATCATACAGATCATTACTGTCCATTGTCATAAAAAAGCAATGACAGTTTTATACTCAAACCGGATGTCTTTTTTTTTTCTATTTTGTGAAACATCTTTAGATCCAATAGTTTACTCTGCCACAGCTAGCATTTTGTGTATAGAGCACTTAGTCTTTTCTCAGGATAAATCGTTGCCAAGATGAATGCAAGCAACCTAATTTTTATCTGCCTGTCACCCTTATACAATTTTTTTTAACAAATAAATGGCATTCTACCAAATGACATGCAAATGCTTATGTTCAAAAGTGCCAAGAACTTGTGAATTACCTCAATGTTATGTATCCGTACATTAAGAACTGTGTCTGAAGGTCAAGTGAGAACCAAGCCAGTCAACTGGAAACATAAGTGATTTACTTTAAAACTATAAGAAACTTGGGAAAATGCTACCATAGCAGACCCAGGGGAGCAGGAAAGGTGGGTGATGGGAGCTGGTGACTTAACATAGTAGTAGAGTACACCAGATCTTTAGTCAGGTGACATAAATTCCTATTCTACCTATAACTCTTTCTGACTATGTCACCTAGAACATGTGTTATAATCTTTTGGAGGCTCAATTTCCTTATCTAATAGGATTATTCTAAACAAGCATAAACAAGATAATGAATGTAATTAATAATGAATGTAACTAATATAGTGCCGCCAAATAGAATACATTCAATAGTTAGATATTGAGTTGACACTAATGCTGTCTTTTACAAATTAAATACTTAAAATATATCCTCTATTAGCCCTGAAAACGATGTCTAAAATTTCCAAATTAGTGGGCTCAGTACTAAAGTTACTTATTCAAATAAAAGTCTTTGCAAAATATCTCTGAAAGTTTCTGATTGAAGGACTCAGGTGGACAAAAGCTGACAAGTCACATTAGAAGAAAGGATATATGCCAGTAGGATAGGCAGGGAATGAGAGGTGCCAGATGACTACAGTCTGTTATGCTAGTACCTGTTACCTGAAAGGTGAGAATGTGTGATAAAAGAAAGAAAAACACAGGAGCCAACCAAGCACTGTCCTGCTAAGAGTTTAGCCCAGAGGCTTCTCAGAATGCGACTATCCTTTGCTTTGCTGTCAAGATCCAGGAAACCAACTTCTACTGAGTGCTTACTCTGTGGCAGGCACTATACTATTTAATCTTAATAGGTTCTGAGAACAAAACATGTCCTTGTTCCCCAAGAATTCAGCAGATATCAATATGGTTCTCCTCAGCTTTCATAAACTTTGGAAGGCTAAGTGTGACTAAGACAATAGACAAAAGGAAATGATTTGTCCTAAAAATGAGGCCCGGGGCTGGGTGATGCTGGGTGTCAGCATGGGGGCAAACAGAGGAGAAAACAGGCCTGTCCTAACCCTTGCTCCAGCACACATTTTAATTGCCAACTTACTCTTCTATCTACCCCACCGGATTCTGAGCCCTTGAGGGTCCAGTCTGTGTTGGCTTATGATGACTCCCAACCTAAAATAGTATATAGCTATAAGAAAACGTTTGTGAAATTGAATCCTTCTATAGCTTTCTTGCATTAGCTCAATTTTATTAAACATGTTTAATTTTCTTAATTAGGATTGGAAGAGTTACAGGCTTTAAAATGGCAGTGGTCAGTAGTAGGATGGTAAAAAATGATATTAATAAAGAGGTGAAAATTAATAAATAACTTGTCAAAATAAACTGGAAGAAATCTATGGGTGAAGAAGGAATCAAGAGACCAACGAAATTTGAAAATGGAAATATTATCACTTTGTAATTGAAATATGAGAGTGTCTATATAGGACATTCTCTCATTTAGAATGCAAAGCAATATAAAAGAACATATTAGAACTTCTTTCTCACTGGTTGTGTAATTAAAACAAATGAGTTTCCATTCACACAAATTCTGCCCAAGTTATTTCAGAAGGTTCTATTTAGAAGAGAAATGGATATGGTAATGTTTTCCAAGCACTAAAAGATGTGAAATGAGCATGCATGCTTTCCCTAGTGATGAGTGTTTTCTTAATAAAGGACCAAGGTTAAATTAAACAAAAGACATAAGATACACACAGAAAGAAGAGGACAAAGAATTGAACAAACAGATTCTCATTTTAAAAATCATTTGCACAATATCTTTTCAATACCAACTTGCACACATGGTTAGTTATTGGCCAATAAAAGAAATAAAAAGCAATTCTTCCTCTTCCTGACCAGTTGAGATTATTTTATGATGACCAGCTCTTTTCTATCAATCTTCTCTCTAGGGACTTAGATTTCAGCAAAGATCTCAACCAAATGGCAAAAGCAGAGAGGTCTCAGAAAGATCTGAGACTCCTTAGGAAAGAATGCCAAAAAATGTGTCAAAATAAATAAAAGCCACAGGCCAGAAATTCCAAAGCACAAACTAGACCTTTAAGAAATCAAATGACATGGGAGATTTATTAAGAAAATTAATCTAATTGAAAGCCAAGTGTATAGCTCATCATTTTTTTAACTCACTCAACAAATAATTTAAAAAAATTAACTGAACAATAAGCAACTACAAGTTTCAATGATATATATAACACCCAAGGATAAAGGGATTCTGGAGACACCAACAATCATAAAATATAAAACATTTCACCATTCTGCAAGAAATTTTACAGTATAGAAGGCAAGTTTCTGAAAGAAACTTAGATTGAGGCCTTGACCTGATCCATCATGGGAGCCAACATGATTTTTCATTCACTTCACTCCAGAGGCAAAGACTATATTTATCTATAATGGAATGCTAACAAATGCAAATGTTGCAAGACCATAAAATAATGTTTTGCTCAGTCATCACAAGATAACTCCTGAAGGAGAAAGCAAATACAGAAGATAAATTAATTCTAGTTCAGGAAACCTGCATTTTATCATTTGTTTAGTTCTTAAGAAATATGACACAAAAGAAATAGTATTGATATTGAAATATAAGGGATATAGGTTAGACAGCATGAAAAATTCTCAACTGATGGATCAATGTAAAATAGGACATGGTTACCAAATTCTGAAGTTGAAGCTGCTCTCCTGAGGAAGGATACTGTTTATTTACAAATAACAATCATATTTTAACACATAAATGACAAGATACAATCTGTTCCTTAGAATAGTTGTTTAAAAATAAACTTGCATATATTTGTACGAGTTGGGTTTTTGGTTTGTTTGCTTTTTTTTTTTTTTCTTCATAGGAGGGTTTAAGTATTTTAGAGCATAAAAAGGAGGAGAGGATAAGGTGATTTCTTTTTTTAAGAATACTAGACCTCCTTTTCCTGGGGACCTTAGGAGAAGCACTCAAATGCCCTAGGCAGTGGGCCAGGCCCTGGAATTTCCAGGTGAATCCTTATTCTCCACCACAGAAGAGGTGAATGAAAGAGTGAGGCTGGGTGAGACTAGATCAGGTGAGCCTGCCCTCAGGCTCCACAAAAGTTGGTAAAGTAGGGCCAGGAATGGTGGCTCACGCCTGTAATCCAGCACTCTGGGAGGCCAGGGCCGGAGGATCGTTTGAGCTCAGGCGTTCAAGACCATCCTGAATGAGAGTGAGACCACATCTCTACTAAAAATAGGAAGAAATTAGATGGACAACTAAAAATATATAGAAAAAATTAGCCAGGCATGGTGGCACATGCCTGTATCCCAGCTACTCCAGAGGCTGAGGCAGGAGGATCACTTGAGCCTAGGAGTTCGAGGTTGCTGTGAGCTAGGCTGACACCACGGCACTCTACCTTGGACAAAAGAGACTCTGTCTCAAAAAAAAAAAAAAAAAAATGCTAGTAGGATAGCTGTCTTGGCCGGAGTCAAAGGTCGGCTCCCAGGTTGTTGGAGAAAGCCACCAGAGAGGGGCTGAAGGTGGCCCCACTCAGCCATATAATCTACTTGTTGGAGACGGGTCATCTGAGATTCACAATCTTGCTGTCAGGAGTGGGGTTTGCTCTCTTCTACCTTCCCTTGCTCCGCAATCTCCCTCCTGTGTCTGCCAGCAGGCAGGAGCTTAAACTAGCTGAGCTCCCCAGCAATGGTGCTGCAGACTGAGAGCTTCCCTGTCCAGGATCCCACTTTGGGCTGAAAGTGCAGCTTTCCTGTTGGGGGAAGGGTGCTCCATGAGTGAGGCTTCAGCAGGACCCACACTGCACTCTTTTTTAGTTCTACCCGCGTGGGCTCCCTTACCTCCTGAGATTAGTTCACAAATTCCCCCTCCAGCCCCTGAGCAACACAATCAAGTCCTGGGGGTATGGGATCTGGTCTTTTTGCCTATTCCCAGGTCCTCAGAGATTGATCCCTGACAATGCCATGCTGGCCCCAAGTTGCCCATGGGGTGCACAAGCAGGTTTGATGTTCCTCTTTTTGGGGGTGTGCCCTGCTTTAAGGGAGCAGCTGGGAAAGCAGTACTAGGGAGGACCGGTGAGCAGGAAGTTCACAGTCCAAGCACCCCTTAGTCCACTGCAGGTTTTTAAGAGGAAAGGTTTGAGCTCCACTTCCACTCTCTGTGGAAGCCTCGGTATGGTGGATGCACAAACAGAGGGGAAGCAGCCATTCCTTAGAGCCCCAGCTCAATTGTTTTTTTCAGCAGCCACAGGTGGGGAAGGGGCAGGGAAAGAAAAGAGTCTGAATGGAGGAGAGCTAACACCCTGGTCATCTCTGTCCCTCTCTCCGGAAGGAAGCATACCCAGAATTCCCAGGCTCTGGTGTCACACAGATCCTCTGGCCCATGTGGCTCCTACAGTCTGGCTGGATTTGGGAAATCTTTGTGTGGGAATAAGTGAGATAAAAACTGAGGGGCTGAAACTCCCTGGGGAGGACAAAGGCCTACAGTGGGTAGAGAAGCAATATGGTAGCTGCCATCTTGGCGTGGGTCTGTGGTGATGGGAAATGACCCCAAGGGGCCTGGCAGCCTGGTAATTTGTCCTCAAGAAGCTCCCAGTTCACTGACAGCAGCAGCTTTTGGGTAGAAATACTCTCCAGCAACTCGGGAGCCTACTGACAGCCAGAGATGTGAGCAAGGGGGAAACAAACCACTCCACCTACACTTTTTGCCCAGCTCCAAGCTTCTTGAGGGTTGATTTCTGATGATTATCTTTCTCCTCCTTGTTCTGCTCCACAACTTCTCCCTGTGGAGTCTCTGGTAGGTTCTGACACTTTTTGTTTGGAATTACACCCAATCTATGTTTGTTTGTTTGTTTGTATTCTTTTTCATCTAAAACTTATCCTTTTTTCTAAGATGATCTGGTAGCTGATGTCTCTGGTCAACCATCTTGTCTCAAATCTACTTTGAAGCTTTGAAGTCAGGCATTGACTTCCTCTCTGTAATTATTCAAGTCCTAGATGACCTCTTCTTCTAATATAAGGATGTTTCATCTATATTGAAAATCTGTTGTTCAGTGTACCCACTTTCATCAGTTATCTTAGCTAAATCTTCTAGATAACTTGCTGCAGCTTCCACATCAGCTGCTACTTCACAGTGCATTTCTATGTTTAGAGATAGCTTCTTTCCTTAAGAAGCTATGAATCAACCTCTGGTAGCTTCAAACTTTTTTTTCTGCAACTTCTTCATCTCTCTCAGTCTTCATAGAATTGAAGAGAGTTAGGCCCCTGCTCTGGCCTAGGATTTGGCTTAAGGGAATATTGTGGCTGGTTTGATTTTTTTTATCCAGATCATTCAAACTTTCTCTATATCAGCAGCAAGCCTGTTTCACTTTCTTATCATTGATGTGTACACTGGAGTAGCACATTTAATTTTCTTCAAGAACTTTTCTTTTGCATTCACAACTTGGCTAACTGGCACAAGAGGATTAGCTTTCAGCCTATCTTGGCTTTTGCCATGGCTTTCTCACTAAGCTTAATCATTTCTAGCTTTTGATTTAAATGAGAGAAATATGACTCTTCCTGTCACTTGAACACTTAGAGGCCATTGTGGGTTTATTGATTGACCTAATTTCAATATCGTATCTCAAGGAATTAGGGAGATCTGAGGAGAAAAAGGAGGAGCAAGAGAGAGATGGGGGAATGGCTGGTGGGTAGAGCAGTCAGAACACACACATTTTAAGTTTACCATTTTCTATGGTCATGGTTCATGGTGTCACAAAACAATTATAACAGTAATATCAAAGACCACCCTGATCACAGATCACCATAACAGATATAATAACAGCGAAAAATTTTGAAATATTGCAAGAATTACCATAATGTGACACAGAGACATGAAGTGAACACATGCTACTAGAAAAATGGCACCAGCAGATTTGCTCAATGCAGGGTTGCCACAAATCTTCAATTTGTAAAAATTGAAACATTTGGGAAGTGTAATAAAGCAAAGTACAATTAAATAAAGTATGTTTGTACTCCCTCTAAAAGAAAGAAAAAAAATTGCTATTCACAACAGGGGAAAATGACCTTCAGTTCCACTAAGAAAGTTCCTGAGTTTTAACTTCTCTGCAGTGGCAGACTGAGGAGACTTCAAGTAACAACTCATTTTATAATGTGATATACACAATAACTATACTGCAATGCTTGTAAGAGTTGAATATCCAACATCTAGCCAAGCATGTAATACTTCATTTGTTATATATAAAATCTATGCAATATGAATGCAGCAATATTACATAATGAAGATCAATTTTAGAAAAATCTAAGACAGTTCATTGGTTTTAAAATTCTGCATAACCTGGCTTCCACTCATTGGGAATATCATTAATGCAGACTTTACTCGATATCCTTGAATGTATAATTTCCTCAGGGCTTATGACATTTCGGCCCTTGGTGATACATGCCATTAAAGTGCCCTGCATCTGACTCTCTTTTTCCACAATCTTTTTTCTCAAATAAGTGATGTGACACCCCTGAATAAATTGGTATTGTTTTTATTGTGCCTGGCAGTGGGGTGATTTTCACCTGAAATAATTCAGGTAATGATTTCCACAGTATGCAATTAGGACATAAGCCTTTTTATGCCTTACATTTGTTACTTCAGTGAAGTGTCATGTAGAGCTAAATTCGACTGAAAATATGTACCATGATATTTAAAAATTGACATGTAATTTCCTGAATCATAGAAAAGAAAATATTCCTAGAAATGTGGTGGTAATAGCACTTACTGAATTGGCAAAGGAAGAATGAACTATGTTTCACTCTCAAATGATGAAAATGATAAGACTTGTCATAATTTACCTCATGGGTAAAAATAGATCAGGCAATATAAGGAGATGCTTTATTCTTCTCCAAAAAAGCATCTTTCTGAAAGAGAAGTGAATAAGCAGAGTGGGGATTGTCCTAAAATTTAACACATTAAAATAGCTCCACTCAAAAAATTCTGAAGCTTGCTTGCCAATCAAACACATTTAGATGTATGGGAAAGGAGGGGTGAGAATTCATAAACATTTTATTCAGTGCTTAGTTTCTAAGGGGGGAAGTACCAATAAAATATTTGGGGAACTTTATTTTTCTCTATAGAGTATAGCTTTGTTCCCAGGAGCTCAAATTACTTAATGATTATTAACTCTTTAATATTAACTTTGGATGAGAAAATTTAATCTTAGAGTAGTCAATTCTTCTGACTGTAAAGTTCAGGGTCCAGACAAATTTCTGTGTATCTTCACACAGTCCAGCCATGGCCCATGGTCCAGAAGGGCACTAGGAAATATTTTACTGCTTTAAAATGCGTTGTGGTAGGAGAATTAAAGAGAAACCCCATCCTAAGCATGAATTCTCTAGCATAGTGATTTAGAGCACAGCCTTTATGGTCAAAGGAACTGAGTCTTTCCTTTCACTTGGAGTTTTGAGCCATGAGTGATTTATTCAGCGACCAAAATATTCTACTCTAAGTCTCAGTTTCCTTCACTCTAAAATAAAGCTAGTAACAATTTTCTGCCTCCTTGAGTTGCCATGAGGACTGAATGAAAACATCTAAAGCATTTAGAATAGTGACTAGCACATAACATGCTCCTTTTACTACTTTACCCTTCAAAACACAATGTGAAATAGAACATACATTATTTGTTGTTGAACAGGGTTTTTTCTTTTTTTTAAATATAATTTTTTCAGAATATTACAGGGGCACAAATACTTTGGTTACATATATTGCCTTTGCATCATCTGAGTCAGATCTACAAGTGTACCCATCCCTCAGAAAGTACGCACCTCACCCATTAGGTGTGAATTTACCCATCCTGAATAGGGTTTTTTTCTATCTCTTTTTTCTAGAATTGCCAATTAAAATTCCTACAGAAGTCATTTAGATCACATGAATGAATTGCACTGTCCAGGTTTGGGTTTTTTGTTGTTTTGTTTTTAAAGACAGATTTCCATATTAAATGCATAGGCATATCATTCTTTTCCACAAAGGAATATATTTTCCTATTTTTATTTTATGTGGTACTCTCCAGCTACCTAGTTTTCTACCATGCCTCACTTTTATAGAGTATAAGGAAAAATAATCAACAACATATACACTGTGATGAAATGGCAACTGCAACTTGGCCTGAATTTGAGAGAAGCTGGAGTGAGAACAGGGGGCCATGCTGAAAGGACATTGAGCTGAAGACATGTCACTATGTCAAGAAGGCAGCCACTACTCACCCCTTGGCATCATAGCCTTGCAGAAATACAAGGTCCCAAATCATCCAGTTTGCCAAACAGACTAAAATGATGAACTTTTAAGTGTTTTTAAATATTTAAATGTTTGAAATACCTAAAACCATTTTGTGAACAACATTTACCTAGACTTTGGCCAATTCACAGCCGCTGCTCAGCATTGTGATCAGAACTGGCAATAAAAGTAACAGATTTTCCTGGATAGAGCTGGAACCCATTCTATTAAGTGAAGTGTCCCAAGAATGGAAAAATAAGCACCACATGTACTCACCAGCAAATTGGTATTAACTGATCAACACCTAAGTGGACATATAGGAATAATATTTACTGGGTGTCAGGGAGGTGGGGGGAGGGGTATATACATACATAATGAGTGTGATGTGTACCAACTGGGGGATGGACTCGCTTGAAGCTCTGACTTGAGAGGGGAGGGGGAGCAAGGGCAATATACGTAAACTTAACATTTATACCCCTACAATATGCTGGAAAAAAATAAAAAATAAAATAAATTTAAAAAGTAGTAACATAGAATTATTTTAAAAATTGTGTTTATATATATTCATTTAGCAAATGTTTCCCTTTGTTATAGAACTAATTTAATTTTATGTCCTTCAACCAAGTTATTGTGAGTTTTATTTAACTTTCCCTCCACCACACATACATACACACACATATGATAAAAACACAAATCTTATAAACATTGCATGTAGATTTTAACAATGTTGGAGAAAGTTTGTGTGCACATGTATATATTTGTGTGTGTGGTGTGTAAATCCACATATATTCATATTTTTCTTCTTATATTTTTATATTGTCCCAAATTCTTATTACAAAAATTCCTAAACATTCAGAAAAATTGAAAGAATAACACCATAGAATAACACCTATGCAATATCTACATAGTCATAGCATTTGTTATTTTAGCATATTTGCTATATATATTCTCTGAATCATTTTAAAGAAGTTGTAAACATTATGGCCCTCTATTCTTAAATATTTTAACATGTATTTCCTCTAAAATTTTTTCAACCTGAGCATCAATTGGGCAATTTCTTGTTTCCAAAATCATGAATATCGTGTCTTTTCTACAGTCTACTCAGATAGGCATTAATTATACATAAATTCATGTAATAAACATTACCAAGTGTTTTCAATTTGTCTGACACTGTGCTAGGCCCAGAGTCTGACAGTGGCATTCACAAAGCTCACAGTGGGTAGAAAAGGCAGGACTTTTTGTAACAAGACAGGAGTGCTATGATCGTCAATGTTGAGTTTGTACTGAGGAGTACTTCAGCTAAGACTGAAAAGATGACATGGAGGAGGTTGGGCTAAGAAAATGGAATAGCGTATTCTAGACCTATGAGGAATGTGCTGAGGGAAAGGTGGAGATGATGTAGGATGATGTAGTCAGGATAAAGTTGTGGGGATCTTCGTGTGGCTGAATCATTTATCACATCCCAGGAAACACCCCAAGTACCACCTAGTCATTTTTAATTTGTGTTTAGTTAGGAATAACCATCACGGTCCAGTGCAGAAAATATTCCAGGTACTTTAAGCAGGAAAGCACTATAGAGAGAGTTAAGGACTTCCAACACATTAGAAAGGTTGAAGCAGCAAATCAAAGGCTGGGACTCCAGGAATGACCCCTAAATCAATATCAATCTAGTGTATCCAGAAACGCTGTTTTGATCCTTTCACTCTCTTCTAGCCAGTCCTTTTTTTTTTTAACTGAATGCACTGTTAGGACCACTGGTTAAGTATTAAAAGGTGTAAATTGCTGCCAAAAGTGTTGCCTGTTGCTTTCTATTCAGTATAAACTGAATCGAGTTTGTGCGCAAGAATCAACATGTGATCTTGGCCTTTAAGATACAGTTGTGGAACAAACTGAATTTAATAGCCTAGACAATTAACTTTTCCCCAGTAGCTTTAAATATATACCTTTTTATTTTGGAAGATGGTAAAGCTTAAACAATGGGAATAAATTTATCATGTCATCCTAAATTTTAAGCTAAAATAAATATGTATTTCCTGCAGTAGAATTATTGACTGATAGAAGGGTTATCACATCCACAAATGTGATTAACTTTAAACATCTACAAGACCAAATATTACTCTTCGGGATGCTGAGATTAGTGTTATAAAAGCATGAAGGCATATAACAATAATTGATAAGGACCTTAGAAGTCATATATTTCAAATCCTGTCAGATCCATCAGTATTCTTATGGTATCTGTCTCAAGTGGACATCCAACTTCTACTTCCATATTTTAAAAAATCAGAAACTATTTGCCTACTTATTTTAATTTTTACTAAACTACAGTAAAATATCTCCTACATTCTAGCTTTCAGCCCTATTTCTGTACTTTGAAGCCATTAAAATTAAGTCTACCTCTTCTTCTGAATTATGACCTTTTAATATATAAAGTCTGCAGTCACATTTTTCCCTAAAACTCCTCTTACAAAAACCAAATAATCAATTACCTTTAGTTATAGTTTTAAGCTATCATGAGATCTTCTACTGCCCTTTAGCTTAGTCTCAAAATGATCAGATAATTGTAGAGTATAAAACAATTTCATTTGGTGTGGCTAAAACATGGACTATAATTTTGTATGTAAATTCACACAATGTGTTGCTTTGAATTGAACTTACAAAAAACTAAATATTAGGTATTTTTAAAATGTACTACTCTTAAGTCACATCTCTTTGTCTTATACATATTCTGCTATGCTTTTGGAACTATGTCCCTAAGTTTTCTTACTATTGATATAGATTTGTTATGTTATGTGCATCTTTAGCTTGTTGAAACATAATCTCATGGCCAAAGATAGCTTCTATACCTCTGCTATGGTTTGGATATGGTTTGTTTGGCCCCACCAAGTCTCACGTTGAAATTTGATTCCCAATGTTAGAGGCAAGGCTTCACGGGAGGTATCTGAATCATGAGGGCATATCTCTCATGAATGGCTAGGTGTCATTCTCACATAATGAGTGAGTTCTCGCTCTGTTAGTTCCCAAGAGAGTTACCCAGAGAGCTGACTGTTACAAAGAGCCTGACACTTTCCTTCTGTCTGTCTTGATGCCTGCTCTCGCCATGTGGTGGTCTCCTCTTCACCTTCTACCATGGTTGCAAACAGCTTGAGACTCTCAGTAGATGAACGTACCAGTGCCATGCTTCTTGTCTAGTCAGCATGACCATGAACCAAGTAAACCTCCTTATAAATTAGCCAGCCTCAGATGCTCCTTTATAGCAACACAAATGGACTTAGACAAACTCCAATTATCACATCTTATTTCAGCAATAAGAAGAAAAATAAAGGGCAGAATAGCAGCAACTATTTTATTTGTGCTTGAGCACAAATTCTATTTGTGTCTCTTTCGTCAATACGTGTCAAATGCCCACCCCTGTCTGCAAAAGAGGCTAAAAATAAAGCATTTGCTTCCAAGCCTCTGTGGTATAAAACATGAGAAGTGGTAAGAAAAGTTTATCAAAAGCCAATCTGCACTATCTGCCACAACATACATGAACTTATACTGGCTCCTACTGACCACAATAACTTGTACTAAGGACTCATAATCCATCCTTTTGTTTATTTTGGAAACTATTCTGTGATTATAGTCATTCTCAGTAATCTAAAGTTTATGGATACCATTCTCTTTTTTTTAAATGTAAGAATAACTGTTGTTGGTGTCTAATCTTCCATTACTTATACCTTGATCTATGTATTTTTAATATTTCATGGATTTTCAGTGATTCTCATCTACAAGTTCTTTCAGGAAACTATGATGCAATTAATCTAGTCTAGAAAAACAGAAGTCATTTAGAGCAATCATGTGCACATTTGCCTTCTCTTCAACAACTTGCTTCATTTCCCTATTACCAATAAATTTTCTAGCCTGTTGAGTGTGAGGATTATTCTTTCCAACAGAAAAAAATGCATGCAAGCAAGTAAGAGTTATTTACTGAATTTCACTTTTCTTATATTTTTTCACATCTAGCTCCAAACATCAAGCCTAGGCTTATCTTCTTCTTCTTTTAGATCCAAACATAGAAAAATTCCTTTTCAATCTTCTTTCCTTTTGAAATATAAAATTATGCATTCTTTTCTCTAAATTTGTACAAATGTTTTCCTAAAGCTTAAAAATCAAGTCAGACTAACACATTTCCACACTTTCCCACAATAACATATAATGATAGTATTTAATTGATTTGTCTACTTCTGTGACAGCCAGCACACAAAATGAAGTCCAAAGGAGTAGCAGTTCACATCATTTCCTAAACTCTCAGGTTAACAAATCATGAACATAGCAGGGTCACCATAGAATAGGTGGAGGTAAATCTGTGGATTACCTCCAACTGTATTTTCATCATATTAGTTTCTTGTAAAAGGTCAATACAGTATATAGAAGTATGGAGAGAAAATGGTTACAGGATAACAAAATTCTTATAAACCCCAGGTTGGTCTCAGGTTAAAAGTAGTGGAAAATTCCAAGTTTCATAACTTGAAACTATATAAAGTTTAATGGGTAATGAAGCATCATCAGTAGTATGAAGGTAAGCAAATTTCCTTTGTGCTCTGTCTAAAGTCTGGAAAATGACCAAAATGGCTACCCTCTTCTCTCATGGTTAAAATATCTGCTAAACACAATAATAAATATATTAGAAATAAATAAACCAAAAAAACCCCACATGATTAAAGGTCTTCATAATAATAACCCAATGTAATGTTGTTCACCTTGAAAAAAAACACAGAATACCATCACATGATTAATGAGCCTGAAATTTAAGCTTCATGAAAACAAGTTTGCTAACCCAATTTTTTTGACATCAGTTCCAGCAATTGGAATAAAAAGGGCTTTACAATATGATGGTCTAGCAAAACTCAATTCTATAATTATATAAAAATTTTTCAAAGTGCTAAAATATAAAAGTTTGCAATCTATTGTAGAAGTTATATGAAATTATTCAGGCTAACACAATGGATACTAAAAGCAATTTCATGTGTATTGCCTGACATTTGAGGTCAATATCACTGCATATGTTTAGGGAGATGCTATGTTTATCACTGCTTCTAAAGTTATCTTATAGATAGATTGAAACCAGGTAGGTATATGTGCACGCTGTTAGCCATTAAGATGGGGTGATTTGTTTATAAGTAATGAACTTCAGAATATTATGAAAAATGTTATTTATATTCATAAGATACTATGTAAATTATTTCTGCAAAAAATAAACCTCGTTTCTTGTTTATATATTCTCGCCTTAAAAAAAAAGTGCTGAAATCATAATAGCATATGACTTAGGTATACAGAACACAAAGTCAGTCCTAGTTGAGTAGATTATTTTCTTTTATATTTTCAAGGCTACCATGTGCAATAAGTTTGAGGAAACTGAAGCACTTCAATATTATCGAATAGTACGTTGGTGGTATTAGAAGCCTGATTTGGTTTTCTAACTCTGATCAAAAACAATTATAACTGCTACAATTTACTTTGATCCTATTCTTTGAGGCACAATGTCTCAAATTCTCACACAAGTTTTATAGAAATAGCCCCTTTTCAATGACAAAAATCCTGAACCTTAAAAATATAAAGCCTTTGCCTAAGGTTACCCATTTTATAAGTGGTAAAGCAATGACTCAAAGCTCTAATCTGAATTAGGACGTCACACTGCATGCCATGGTACCTTGGATACAGCACTAATCTAAATAAATGTAACATTAGTACCTCATATACTTTTATTGTGTACTCCTTATATAGTAGCTTTATTATTTATTTTTGTATGCATCCTGATTGTCGGCAAAGAAGTAAGCTCTTTGGTGCTATAGACAGTGTCACATATTTCTTCTTTATTCTCCTCTGCACCAAGAACAATGCCGAGTATCCACTGGACACCTGAATAATGGATATATCTAGGAAAGTGATTGTTTCAATAAAATATAGTACATTGTGAAAACTCTCTTATTGCTTTCAATTTACTCTCAATTGGCTTGATTTAAGAAAAATAAGACTCTTGGTCAGAATATAGAAGATGCTCTATCATCACTTATATCAAATATGTGAAAAATGTTAAAATCATAATCTCTGCCTTACATATAGAAAGATAGAGGCAGTAAAATGTTAAATACCAAACTTAATATGAATAAAGTAAATGGAAATGGAAAGATGAGATTGTAAGAATTAAGGACATATATAGATTAAACATATGGCACTAAGAAATTCTGTGAAGTTATAGCAGAACATGTTCATTATAGTATATATTTTAACAGAAAAAAGAAAAAAAAATGAGCCAAGTGTACAACAGGATACTGTTCCATAACTTGTGAACTAATTAAAAATGATATAGAATTTTTAATCATAAAAATATCCATAATGTCTTAAATTAAAAGCTGCTACAAAGCTATAGGTAAACCATGTTCCCATTGTGTATGTACATGTATTTTTTCATGTGTGCATTAATAGGATAGAAAGTGGGAATCTTTTTGTATCAGTTCTGAATGATGTTTCAAGACCATAAGCAGCAAATAATCCCACATTGCAAAAGGGAGTGATCAATATTTAGTTTTGTGACCCTTATATGGGTACTCATTTCATCTGAGTCCCAAGAACCACCAGCAACCCAGGGTCCTCCTGCATAGGGACTAATAGAAGGTCCTTCCCCTTCCCTCCAAGTCTAATATGAAGAGGGCTTCAGGGAAGACAACTCAGAAAGCTTGAGGTGTGACCCAGAAGTTCAAGGTACAGATTCACACTTGCATAATTCTAACGAGGCTAAAACTAGCTGAAGCAGTTTATTGGCACAGAGTAGAGAGCTGTATTTGGGATATAACTGCAATTCCACACACCAAGGCAAAGATACATGTTTACTGTAGAGCAGATTTGGATCACATGACAATGGGTTGGTTTGGGTTGCCAGCAATCTTGCCATTATCCGGCATCTATTTCTGCATAACAAGCAACTATAAAATCAGTAGCATACGAAATAAGCAATTGTTTTCACACATCTGCAGGCCAGCTAGAGGGCAGCTTAGGGTCAGCTGCACAGTTCCGTTTCCAGCTGTGGGCCAGGTGGAATTGGCTCCTAGGTCAATTCGGCTCCACATTTCTTCATCTAAGGCTCAGGCTGAGGGGCAGGAGCTACCCAGTGTTGATAGATGGAACTACTGTTCAGAAATATTTATTACCCCTGACTTATGGGAAGGAATAAATGGGAAGATCCATAGGAAGATCTTCTGCCTCCTTGGCATTGTTTTTTTGTATGTGTGTGACTTCCTTTGACCAAAAGGATGTTAACAGGTGTGAAGTATCAGAGATTGAAAAGCTTTTATGTCATTGTGCTTATACCAGCACTTCTGTGATAGCTATGCAAAGTGTATCACATAAGTGAGGCAGTTCATCACAGAGGAAGGAAACAGGGTTGGAGAACAAAATGAGGAAAGAAAGAGAAGCAACCTTTTCCTACCCACCTCTGCCACTGAAAGCAACCCATGTCCCATGAGGAACAAGACTGAGTTGGAGAAGAGAAGGGGTTACACTAAAAAAATATATATATGGGCCAGATGCAGTGCCTCACACCTGTAATTCTAGCACTTTGGGAGGCCAAGGCGGGAGGATTGCTTGAGCTCAGGAGCTTGAGACCAGCTTGAGCAAGATCGAGACCCCGTCTCTACTATAAATAGAAAGAAATTAGCCAAACAACTAAAAATAGAAAAAATTAGCTGGGCACGGTGGCGCATGCCTGTAGTCCCAGCTACTTGGGAGCCTGAGGCAGGAGGATTGCTTGAGCCCAGGAGTTTGAGGTTGCTGTGAGATAGGCTGACACCATGGTACTCTAGCCAGGCAAGAGAGTGAGACTCTGTCTAAAAAAAATGTGTGTGTGTATATATATATATATATATACACCTGACATTTGAATTATGAAAATAATTTTCTTGAGATAAGTTTTCTTGTGAGTACTTCTTACGTTCTAAGAATTAGCAGAAAGCCTGCTAAAGATTTTATTCAGCTCCACAAATGATTTTGAATAACCTAGGGGGGAGGATGGAGGGTAGGGAGCAGTTTTCTGATTGTACCCTATGAGTCTTACTTGCTCTATGAAATGATTTTTTCACGTGTGTGTGTGTGTGTGTGTGTGTGAGAGAGAGAGAGAGAGAGAGAGAGAGAGAGAGAGAGAGAGGCAGAAACTGAAAGCAAAAATGTAACAGTAAAATTTAGCAGTTAACAGATTTCATTATATGCTTTATAGAAACAAAATCCATTATTGTTTTTATTAGCATATAAAAACATGATTTTAAATTATGCAGTTCAATAAAACTCCTACACATATCTCTCTTTTTTTCTTTTTTTTTTTTTTTTTTTTTTTTTTTTTTTTTTTTTGCATTTGTTGAAGATCTTTTATTGACCTCAGTTTTTTGGAGGACTTGGTTTTGATAGTCTGTAAAATGAAGGGGTCTTTCCCCAATGTTATCCCAATTTAATTCAGGGCAATATTTATTCCTTTATAGACTTTAGGATTTTATCAGCCTTGCTAACAAGTAACAAAATTGACAAATTGGAATGTAATTTTCTGTCATTAAGTCTTCCCAGTACTGCACACAAACAGTGAAATGGATGAAGGCTGGTCAGCCAAGGGAATAGGTAAATTTTTCTGGACAGTTTTTGGAAATAGAGCATATATTTTGATATTCTGTTCTCATTATGCACATGTATAACCTCTTGTATTTTTACTGTTTGTCTCTTTTTCTTTCTTTTCTGTAACAAATATCTTGTCTTCTCCATAATAAGTAACCACTCAGTACTCTTATCAGCACTTTTGAAAGGTACCTATCATGTGAGATACCATGTTGTCTTGCTTATTATGTTCCTTTCTTTCTTTTTTTTTTATTTTATTTTTTTTTATTTCGGCATATTATGGGGGTACAGATCTTAAGGTTTCAATAAATGCCCTTTCCCCCCTCCCCCCACAAGTCTGAGTTTCCAGCATGACCATCCCCCAGATGGTGAACATCTCACTCATTATGTATGTATATACCCGCCCCCTCCTCCCTCCCCCCTGCCCAATACCCTATTACTGTAATACCTATGTGTCCACTTAGGTGCTGCTCAGTTAATACCAGTTTGCTGGTGAGTAAATGTGGTGCCTGTTTTTCCATTACGGGATACTTCACTTAGTAGTATGGGTTCCAGCTCTAACCAGGAAAATATAAGATGTGCTATATCACCGTTGTTTCTTAGAGCTGAATACTACTCCATGGTATACATATACCATATTTTATTAATCCATTCTTGGGTTGATGGGCATTTGGGCTGCTTCCACAGCCTTGCGATTATGAATTGTGCTGCTATAAACATTCAAGTGCAGGTGTCTTTTTTGTAGAGTGTCATTGGATCTTTTGGGAGATGCCCAGTAATGGGATTGCTGGGTCAAATGGTAGATTCACTTGTATCGCTTTAAGGTATCTCCATATTGCTTTCCACAGAGATTGAACTAGTTTGCAGTCCCACCAGCAGTGTAGGAGTGTTCCTCTCTCTCACTTTGTGTCCTAGGATATGGTCAATCTTAGAGAATGTCCCGTGTGCTGATGAGAAGAACGTATATTCAGTGGATTTGGGGTAGAATGTTCTGTAAATGTCAGTCAGACCCATTGTTCTAGAGTTTTGTTTAAGTCCATTATTTCTTTATTAATTTTCTGTTTGGAGGATCTGTCTTGTGCCGTCAGTAGGGTGTTGAAATCTCCAGTGATTATGGAGTTGCTATTAATCCATTTGCTTAGCTCCAGTAAGGTTTGCTTTATGAATCTGGGTGCACCTAAGTTGGGTGCATATATATTTAAAATTGTTATCTCTTCTTGTTGAACTGTGCCCTTCACTGTTATATAATGACCCTCTTTGTCTTTCACTACTTTTGTTGGTTTAAAAACTAAATCGTCCGAAATTAGAACTGCCACGCCAGCCTTCTTTTGGCTTCCACTTGCTTGGAATACTGATCTCTACCCTTTTATTTTTAGTCTATATGCATCCTTGCAGGTTAGATGTGTTTCCTGAAGACAGCATATACTTGGCCTGTATTTTCTTATCCATTCAGCCAGCCTATGTCTCTTGAGTGGAGAGTTTAAGCCATTCACAGTTATTGAGAGAACTGATAGGTGAGGTAGATTACTGTTCATTCTGTTGGGTTGGATGTTGTTGCTATGATTTCCGTCTTGAGCCATTGTAGTATCTGGCCTTTAATCTTTGGGTTTTGGTTGTTTTTATATTCGTGGGTTATTATTATGGTGTTCCGTGCATAATGCTGTTTTGAGTACTTCTTGTAGGGCTGGTCTTGCCTTGGTGAATTCTCTGAGCCTTTGCTTGTCTGAGAATGTCTTTATTTCTCCTTCATATACGAAGCTTAGTTTTGCAGGGAATAAGATTCTAGGCTGGGCATTGTTTTGTTTCAGAAGAGTGAGAATGGGGCCCCAGTCTCTCCTTGCTTGTAAAGTCTCA
>VSMD01111233.1:0-10154 GCA_008750895.1 Mirza zaza
GAGAAGATAAGAGGTAAAATCAAGGCTTGCAGAAAGATCATTAGAGACAATGAATATTATTTTAGGTGATATTTATTGTATCCAGAAGGTGAAGACATTCTGTGAAAGAACTTGATGGTGGAGAGTCGGATGATCAATTATTCCTAATTCTAAAGCTTAATATTTGTAACTCAGAAAGATGACATCAGCAACAGGGCAGAGGACCAGCGAGGTTTTTCTGGAGACACCATGTGATCAGCATTCCCGTGACTATGGAAGTCTAAGCAAGGAATGACAAAAGAAGTAGCCCAAACAGCGGGCAAAGGAGGTAGAAAGACTTAAGAGATGTATAAATTTGGGACGTTATTGGGAGGAGATTGTAATACAACCACGAAACCCATTGGCTGTGAAGGCCTGCGGTGAAGGAAGAAATCAAACATTCGGCTCGGTTTCGTGCTGGGAGGATGGGAGTCACCGTGGTTCGGCCGGTAGAGACAGGGCGCGTGGCAAGACAGCTGAGTCTGCGTAGGGAAAGGCCAGCTGCCAGTGTCAGCGTGTGGATTCCGAGGACGTTTCAAGAAGAGCATCTGGCGGGACGCTGTACGCGTGTGTCTGGAGTTCGGAGGCGCGCTGGCCCGGAGGACACCCCGGCACTGACCCTTGAGTGCGCGAGGTAGGCCAGGCTGCAGGCTGGACGCGCCTGCGTAGTGGGGAGCGAGTTTCCAGAGGAAAGGCACACAGAAGAAAGCTGACCCGAAAGACCCTGGCTAGCAACGTATGTGAGGGGCAAAAGGAGGGCCACAGATTAGATCGAGAGGGACTTGTGTTTTCCAGCACCGCATTCGTCCCTGTGCGCAGATAAAGCTTGCACCCCTAGCCAGGCATGCGTTCAACATCCCGCAGTCTGGTCTCAGCCTGTTCCACAAGAATGCAGGAGAGAGGAATTAGGTGTCGAAGGAGCGAGGGGAGCGGGGACGCAGGAGCGGGGACGCAGGAGCGGGGACGCAGGAGCGAGGACGAGGACGCAGGAGCGACAGGGAGAGAAACGCGGGCGGTGGCGGGGACAGGGGCGAGGACACGACGGGGACGGGGGCGGGGGTGGCCTCGGACGTCAAGGTTCTGAGGGAGATACGTTAGCCCAAGAATCCGTCACCCTGGTTCCTGCCAGGAAGCTCAGAGAGTCACCCGGGGTGGGACAGGCACGTGATAGGGCCAGCGGGAAGGAGGCCTCCCTGCAGTCCGCGGGTTCCTGGGGCCCTGGCACTCCGGTCCGCCCCGGCCCCTCCGCAGCGCTGGCTGGCGCGAGGCCTGAGGACTCGAGGAGGGGGTGGAGGGGTATCCAGGCCACCCTGGTGCGGACTGACCCTTCTGGTCTGGCTGGCGCCCGCCTGGCCCCTCGCTCCAAACTGGCCCTTCAGCCGGCCGGCTGCGCCCGGGAGCCGACACTGCGGCCTGGCCCGCGCGGTTCCGCCTCCCTTTAGTGGCAGGAACTCCTCCTGTCCCCAGAGATTAGGTCCCTATTTCCTATTTTTACGTTTTGACAGACAGCTACCTAATCATAACCTATAGAATAATGATTATGGGATGATTTCTCTGCCCCCCTTTTAATGTTGCTTCTGAGTATTCCAAAATATAATTTTTCTGAAATTTGGATATTCCGGTTAAAATTGCAAGTTTCTTATAGAAAAAGTATTACAAGTTTTTCTTCAGGGATGTCTTATAGAATTAATTTGCTTTATAATAGCAGATTATTGTAACGGTAGTTTAAAAATCAAAATGCAAAATGAGAAATTTAAAAATTCAAAAATGTCACTTGTGTCGGATCTTACCATTTCAAGATGGTTATATCTTTACAGTTGCCACCTTTAGCGCTACAAATCTTTGAACTGACATATTTAAATCTGTGGTTTTGATCTACCTCTTGTATTTGCCTTTTTTCCTTGCCTTTTTTCGCCCATTTTAATGTTTCTATTGATCTCAGACACATTGATAGAAAGACAGATTCTTTTTTGTGCTATATAGCACCATGGACTTACTGAGTATGCTTAAAATATGGTCATAAGTAAAAAGGAACAGAAAACTGCTTTTCTACAGGCATGCCTCCAGTGGTTAAGGAGAATCAAATATTACTCTGTGCTATTCAGATATTTTGCCATGGCTGGTATGACCTGTGGTGCGGTGAAATTTGCACATGAACATGTTATGTTCCAGTATCAAGTTCTGAAAGGGAGTGCTTTTTTTTTTCAAAGAATATGTAATTTTCCCTTGACAGGCATGAAGAGCAGATGACATGACAAACCCTGTTTACTGGGACTTGTCAGGTTAAAGCCTTAATTATCAGACATTCTCACTGAAATGCAACGTTAGTTATGCAAAATCAACAGATATTTCAAAATAGATAATATTTAAGTAAACCACAAATGGACATGTTTTAAATCACTAAAGGATGTTGGTTGCAATTATTTTTGGTGCATACACCATATTATATGTCATAATTTAAATTTCATTTATATGTTTAATCATTGTTTTATTTTTCTGCTGCATTCACAGACCTAGAACAGTTCAGGGTCCCCACCTGGCACTCAAACATGCGGTGAATGTTAAGTAGAGACAACCTTTCAAAATATACAATTCTTATGTCAATAGTTAGGAAGCTATTTGGAAAAAATATAATCCCCAAATGTTAATTTTATTGGTAAAAATTTATTATGCTCCTTGGCTATATTAAATGTTATAGCTATAAATCATCAGCAAATAAAGTTCATTATTCTGAATATTACTCTAAAATTCTGTTCAAAGAATGAGTCATCCCTATTAACAGGTATTAAAAATTGTTTCTAGTTTATCTCACATGTGCCATGGTTTAAAAAAATGATGACTTTAACCCATAAAAACCAAGCTTTTTGTTTTCCCCTTGGAAAAACAATCTTTTTTTTTTTTATTTAAAAATTTTTTTGAACTTTGTGTCAACTTTTTATACTATTTAAGATAGAGCAATGTTACAGTCTACCTTGAGGAGCTTCACAGGTATAGCTTTGTTTACTGAAAGGAGTGTAGTTGGCTTACTATTTCTAAATTTAATTAAGTGAAGTCAATTTAACTTAAAAGTTAGTATCCATCCCCAGCGAGGGACTTATATTTACCTTGTTCTAGCAAATTGTCCAAGTGGAAAGATGAGCTTTCTATGTCACAGTACAGTCAGTGTCGGGGTGAGGCGTTAGCAAACTGACACATGGATGTGCAGATTATTATTTTTGCAGGTAGTGATTTATTCAAAGCAAGGACCAGGAAGAGGATACTTGTCAAAATGAATCCAAGAGGCTTTTTGTGTCCTGTATACTGATGTTCACCACTGAGTCTCTTCCTTTTACTCATCTACAGACAGAGCTTCTATACCTGGAGAGAGTACAATTGACTTAATATAGCTTAATTTAACCAAGTGAAGCAATTACAGTTACATGATAGTTTTCCTCCCCAGCCAGGGACACTCATCTACCTTTCTCTGCATATGATCTGCTTGAAAATTGATTCCAGTATATTCATGCCAAATTTATTTTCCTTTTTCAGTGATTTACAGCTATAAACTTCAGAGTGTAACAAAAGTTCAGTATTGGAGAACCTTAGCATTTTCTAAACAAATCAGCAGGTATGTCTCTCAAACCAGTTGGCATTGCTAACTGTAGCTAAAGCCAAATCGTAATTAAAAAGTCATCCAGTTATGCTAAATAAAAATATCTTTGAAATTGATTAAGCAAAAAAGAGTCTGATTCTAAACTAATTTTTTTCTATATGTCAGTCTTGTATATGTAAAATCTTTCATATCACATTCTTTCAGACCACATTGATATCTTTGGACGGTGATCAGACATACTAGTCTTGATTCATAAGAAAGTAATATTGTTTTAATCAGATATTTTTTAAATTCAAGAGATCAAGAAAGCCATTAATTAGTTTGTATATCAATTATAATTTTTTCTAATGTTTTAAAAATTACTGTAGATAAGTATTATGATTGAATACATGAATACTTAATGAAAAAAGCTAAATTTTAAGTATAATTTGATATTATGTGGCAACTTCTTGTACTTTATTTCTCCTACTTACTGAAATGTAAAAATATAATTTAATATTTGTTTTCTTACTTTGTATCATAAAACTTAAGCAAGTTAAAACATTTATTAACCAATTTTCTAGGATGTTTAATATTTTCTAATTTCTTCAATATTCTATACATCTTTAGAAAGTGTTAGATTTGCAAAAAATATAATCCCCAACTATTAATTTTATTGCTAAAGACTTAATACAAACACACACCATTTTACATAGTGAACATAAAGACAATTAAATATAAATACAACTACAAAATTGTAGATTTACTGTTATGACTATGCCATTGCATTCTTTATATTTTTGCCTATTAAAGAATAACTTGGTCCTTTCTGTAACAGTATAGGAGGGAAAATATGTACCCTCAATTTGAAGAAATACATACAAAAATACACAGAGAATAAAGTATAAAATGCATTCATATCATTTTGTCTTATGTTGAAATTATTTTAATATTATAGTTGACATAGACAAAAACATAAGTGACATTTGTGTGTATACACATGCATGCATGTTTATATATATTTGTTATAAAGCATATTGCTATGATAAGAATCTGTGAATCTACTGCCCAATTTAAGAAGTGGAACATGAAGACTGGTAATGCAAATAGCTTTTCATCACTCTTATATCCTGTTCTATCTTTCTTTAATAGATAACACTAATGGAATTTTGTATTCTTCACTCGTTTGCTTTTTAAAAAAACTTTTAAAATTTTGAATAGTTATAATTTTCAGGAAATTGCAAAGATGTACAGGGAGATCTTATATACTCCTCACCCAACTTTATCCAAATTTAACATTTCATGTGTGTGTGTGTGTGTGTGTGTGTGTGATGTTACCACATGTGTATCTTTTTTAACTTCCACCACAACCAAGACCATTAACTGTGCCATCACGAAAAGACTCCATCTTTATACCCATCTATGTCCATGCTCCCGTCCCTTCACCCCATTACCAGCCCCTTGTAGCCACTGATCGGTTCTCCCATTCTATGATTGTGCTACTTCGTGAATGTTACACAAATGAAATCATATTATGTGTGTGCTTTGAGATTGGCATTTTACACTCAGCATAATTCCCTTGAGGGTCACCCAAGGTGCCGTGTGTATCTAAGAGCTTGTTCTTTCTTATTGCTGAGTACATTCCATAGTATAGATGTATCAAAAATTTAACCATTCACCCACTGAAGGATATTTTGGTTGTTTCCCATTTGGTCTATCACAAATAAAGCTGCTACAAACATTCAGATACAAGTTTCTGAGTGAAAATAAGTTTTAATTTCTGTGGATAAGTACACAGGATTTCAATTGCTAGGTCATATTGTAAGTCTATTTTTAGTTTTAAAAGAAACTGCTGAATTATTTTCCAGAGAAGTTGTATCATCATTGTACATTCCAGCAATGTAAATCTCCCAGTTTTCCCAAATCCTTGTCAGCATTTTTCCTCAGCTATCCTAACAGGTGCGCAGTGATATATCATTGTGGTTTTAATTGGCATTACTCTCACAGTTAATGATATTATACATCTCTTCATGTATTTAGTTGCCATCTACATAACCTCGTCAGTGAAATGTCTATGTTTTTTGCCCATTTTCTAATGGGATTGTTAGAGTTTTTTTATGTTGTGTAAGGTTGAATCTTGACAGTTTTTAAATTTATGTATCATAGATGTAAGTAGATTTTTGGGTATGCAATTTGCAAATATTTTTCGCAGTGTGTAATCCAGTTTTTAATCATAGCAATAGGGTCTTTGGTGGTGCAAAAGCTATTTATTTAGATGAGACCTACTTTATCAGTTTTTTTATTTTATGGATCATGGTTTTGTTGTCAAGTCTAATAACTACTTGCTTAATTATCAATTCTGAAGTTCTCCTATGCCATTCTCATAAAAGTGCTATAATTTTAATTTTTATGTTAATGTCTGTGATTCATTTTGAGCATTTTTTTTTAATGTGTGAGTTTTATGGCAAGTTTTGTTTTTTGTTTTGTTTTCTTTGCCTATGGTTATCCAGTGGGTAAAGCATTTGTTAAAAAGGCTATCTTTTCTCCGTTGAATTGCTATAGCTTTTTTGCCAACAAGTAATTGGATAAACTTGTATAAGTTTATGGGGTGGGGTTCTTTTTTCTGTCCTATTGACCTGTGTGTCCACCCCTGCGGTAGCAAACTGTCTTGATTACTATGGATAGATAGTAAGTCTTAAAATAGAGTGATTCTTCCCATTCCATTCTTCTTTATCAAAAATGTTTTTACCATTCTACAGCCATTCATTTCCAAATAATTTTAGAAAAACTTATCTGTGTCTATAAAATGTTTTGCTAAGATTTTGATAGGAATTTCATTAAGCCTATAGATTAATTGGGGGAGAACTGACATTTTTACTATGTTGAGTCTACTATTCAATAAACGTAATATGTCCTCCATTTATTTAGGTTCTTCAGGTCCTATACATATTTTTTATATCTAAATATTTATTTTTCTTTGGGGTGATAGTAAATAGCGCTCATTCTTCTTCTTTGATGTTAATATACAGAAATGCACTTAATTTATATATTTACCTTGTATCTTCTGACTTTACTAAACTCACTTATTGGTGTTAAGTTTTACTTTACTTTTTATTATTGTTTTGCTTTATTTTTATTTTATTTTAGCATATTATGGGGGTACAAGTGTTAAGGTTATGTATATGGTCCATGCACCCCCTCCCCCATTGAGTCAGAGCCTCAAGCGTGACCATCCTCCAAACGTTGCACATCTCACTCATTGTGTTTGTATATACTCATTCCCTCCTCCCCCCTCCCACCTGCCCAATACATGTTATTCCTATATGTCCACTGAGTTGTTGATCCATTAATACCAATTTGCTGGTGAGTACATGTGGAACAGAACCAAGAACCCGGATATAAAACCATCCTCATATAGCCATCTAATCTTTGACAAAGCAGACAAAAACATACACTGGGGAAAAGAATCCTTATTCAATAAATGGTGCTGGGAAAACTGGATAGCCACATGTAGAAGACTGAAACAAGACCCACACCTTTCACCTCTCACAAAAATCAACTCATGCTGGATAATAGACTTGAACCTTACGTGTGAAACTATTAGAATTCTAGAGGAAAACATTGGAAATACTCTTCTAGACATTAGCCTAGGCAAAGAATTTACGAAGAAGTCCCCAAAGGCAATCACAGCAGCAACAAAAATAAACAAATGGGACCTGATCAAACTAAAAAGCTTCTGCACAGCCAAAGAAACTGTCAAGAGAGCAAACTGACAACCCATAGAATGGGAGAAAATTTTCGCAAGCTACACATCTGATAAAAGGCTGATAACTAGAATCTATTTAGAACTCAGGAAAATCAGCAAGAAAAAAAAAATCAAACAACTCTATCAAAAAATGGGCAAAGGACATTGAAAAGAAACTTCTCAAAAGAAGACAGAATAATGGCCAACAAACATATGAAAAAATGCTCAATCTCTAATTATCAGGGAAATGCAAATCAAAACCACAATGAGATATCACTTAACTCCAGTGAGAATGGCCTTTATCAAAAAGTCCCCAAACAATAAATGTTTGTGTGGATGCGCAGAGATAGGAACAATCTTACACTGCTGGTGGGACTGAAAACTAGTTCAATCTCTATGGAAAACAATATGGAGATACCTTAAATCGATACAAGTAGATCTACCATTTGATCCAGCAATTCCACTACTGGGCATCTACCCAAAAGATCAAAAGTCACTTTATGAAAAAGACACCTGCACTCAAATGTTTATAGGAGCACAATTCACAATTGCAAAGTTGTGGAAACAACCCAAGTGCCCATCAATTCATGAGTGGATTAATAAAATGTGGTATGTGTATACCATGGAGTACTACTCAGCTTTAAGAAACAATGGTGATATAGCACCTCTTGTATATTCTTGGATAGAGCTGGAACCCATTCTACTTTATTTTTTTATATATTCCTTGAGATTCTCTACATAGAAAGTCATGTGTTCTCCACACAGAGACAGTTTTATTCTTTCTTTCCAATTTTTTATATTTTATTTCTTCTTCTTGCCTTATTGCATTGACTAAATTATATATATTTAATTAGTGTAGAGTAAGAGTAATTAATAAGAATAGGCATTATTTCATTCTCAATGTTGGAGGAAAGCATTCTGTGTTTCACTATTAAGTTTGATGTCAACTTTACTTTTTGTTTTGTTTTTTGTTTGGGGGATTTGGGGTGTTTTTTCAGATGTCTTTTATAAGTTTCCCTTTATTCTTAGTTTGTTGAGAGATTTTGTTATAAACGGGTGTTGGATTTTGTCAAATTATTTTTTTTGCAGCTATTGATAGGATCATGTAATATTTTTTTTTCTTCTTTAGCCTGTTAATATGTGGGTAACATTGATTTATTTTCAAATATTGAACCTGCTGTGCATACTCAGAATAAATTCTGCTTTGTCATAGCGGGACTAATGTGTCATATAATTGTTTTTATACATTGTTTGATTTGGTTTTGTAATTTGTTTTTGCTCCTAAATGTATGGGCAACATTGTTCTTTAGTATTCTTTTTTAGGGTATTGCTTTTTGTAGGTTTGGTCATCAAGGTAATAATGGCCTCATAAAATGAGTTGGAAAATGTTCCCTTTTCTTTCAATTTTTTAGAAGAGGTTATGTAAAATTGGCATTAATTCTGTAAATAATTGACAAAACTCTGCAGTGAAACAATCCAGACCTAGAGATTACTTTTTAGGAGTTTTTAATTGCAAATCTAAATTATTTAATGGTTATTAAACTATTTGGTTTATCTACTTATTCTTAGCTGAATTTGGTAGTT
The DNA here is from genome assembly GCA_008750895.1 of Mirza zaza. Lineage (NCBI taxonomy): Eukaryota > Metazoa > Chordata > Mammalia > Primates > Cheirogaleidae > Mirza > Mirza zaza. Next base: position 8,919 of record VSMD01111233.1, read on the forward strand.
TGTAGTTTTTAAGAAATTAGTCCATTTCTTAAAATGTGTTGAATTTATGAGCAAAATTTTTTTCAAAGTGTTCCTTTATGATCCTTTTAATGACTGTAGAGTCTGTTGTGATATTATCTGTCCTTCCATACATTTATGATGTGTGTTTTCATACATTTTATCTTTGTCCATCTGGCTAAAAGTTTATCAATATTATTGATTTTTTGTTAATAACCAATTTTTTTGCCTTACTAATTTTCTCTATAGTTTTACTGTTTTCAATTTCATTTACCTCTTTTTGTGTTTTCTTTCCTTTTGTTTTACTTAAGTTTATTTATTAATACTTATTTTTCTAGTTTCTTGAGGTAGGAACTTAGATCATTGATTTGAGATGCTCCATTTTTTATTATGTGAGTAATTAATGCTATAAGTCTTATTCTCAGAACAGCTATGGGCACATCCAATAAATTCTGATGTTCTATTTTTATTTTCATTTAGTATAATGCATTTTTTAAGTTTCTTTTGAGACTTTTATTTAGCATATCATTTTGAAGACCTACACACCCTCCCTTTGTACAGCTCTGTTCACATGGGAAACAGTATATGCTGTGTCTGCGCTCATTTCCACATTGGGGAACTACCAACCTGGTTTCCAAGGTGCTGCATTAGTTCTAGGGATTATAAGATGACTTGATGTGGCTATAGTGAAGGACATTGACCACGACTTTTGATTTTTGCAATAATTGTGTAAAAGTTTATTTTGTCATGACTGATAGAGAGTGAGCCAGAAGAGTACCCAGTACTTCACAGCCTGATACCTCTGTACGTCCTCAAACATGGTTCTCCGAATGTAAAAAGGGGATGTTTATATAATAATTACTTAAGAATTTCAATGTAAATGACTTAGACAAATATGAGATTCATGAGTTTGGCTTTCAATTATGAAATTGCACCCATAATTATCCCAGTTTTATGGCTGTATCATTTAATGTTCACTGTATAGCCAAACTGCCCCAAATTTGAGTAACTTACTATTGCTCTGGAGTCTGAGTGCCAGCTGAACGGCCCTCGTCTTCGGCGGTTGGCACGGGTCAGGCAAGCGTCTTTGCCAGTCTGAACTGAACTCTCAGATGTGTAGGGCCTCAGAGGGGACAGCTGGTCTCCACTCCATGCCTGCTCTCTTCACCCAGCAGGCTACTTCAGGCTTGCTCCCAGGAGCAGCTGTGCAGCTCTGAGGAGGTGGAGCGTGCAAAGCTC
>VSMD01111234.1:0-43401 GCA_008750895.1 Mirza zaza
TTTTTGGGCCGGGCGCGGTGGCTCAAGCCTGTAATCCTAGCTCTCTGGGAGGCCGAGGTGGGCGGATCGTTCGAGCTCAGGAGTTCGAGACCAGCCTGAGCAAGAGCAAGACCCCATCTCTACTATAAATAGAAAGAAATTAATTGGCCAACTAATATATATAGAAAAAATTAGCCGGGCATGGTGGCACATGCCTGTAGTCCCAGCTACTTGGGAGGCTGAGGCAGCAGGATTGCTTGAGCCCAGGAGTTTGAGGTTGCTGTGAGCTAGGCTGACGCCACGGCACTCACTCTAGCCTGGGCAATAAAGTGAGACTCTGTCTCAAAAAAAAAAAAAAAAAAATATACAGATTTTTGTCTAGTCTAGATGCAAATAATTTCTCTCTGGTAGACAAATAGCCTCAAAGTTTTATGGCTCTGTTGGACATTATCTAGTTTGTATCTAATCCAACAATTTTATCTTCCTATCAATACTCTATATTTTAAAATGACGTTTGACCAAGTCATGACATCTTAATGGTTGGCTCATTAATTAATGAGCTAACTAAAATCTTTGACATTTGTTCATTTTACATTTGCCTGAGTACTATGATTTTCCTTGGTTTTAAATTATACTTTGACAGTTTTGGACAGATGCACAGCGATGCAGAAATTGAATCACCTAATGGAAACAAGTAAACTGTTACCAGAGAAATGCACCTTATACCCTGTTTAAGCCTAAGTTTATCTTCTTGACTGTCAGAGTGCATCTCAAGAAGCAATAGAACTTTAACTTTATAATTCCATTTCTGTAGGTTTTATTTTCTTCTCTCTACTGCTTTTTTGTGTTGCACATGATAACAAAGTTATTTCTCCCTGGTGGCAGCGTGATTGGCAATCTGTTGTGGTTTTTTGTGTTTTTTTGGTTATTTTTTTACTATTTAGTGATCTCTATTGGCTGGATGGTGGAGAGTTATTCTCTGTTGGGTGAGAAATAGAGAATATGATTTGTTTAGGCTTTTTGTTTGTCTATTTGCAAACTCAATTAAGAAATTTGTGTCTGTCGCAAAGGAGAATGGTTCTTTCATATTTAGACCTGTGAGTTTTTGTGTTTATGTGTTTACTCTTGATCTGTAGCAGAAGCTGTAGGACTGAAGCCATAAGACTCAGGGGTCCTCAAACTTTTTAAACAGGGGGCCAGTTCATTGTCCCTCAGAACGTTGGAGGGCTGGACTATAGTTTTTAAAAAACTATGAACAATCCTATGTACACTGCACATATCTTATTTTGAAGTAAAAAAACAAACGGGCAAAAACACCCGCATATGGCCCACAGACCGTAGTTTGAGGACGCCTGCGTAAGTTCTCCATATATATGCTTTTCTAAATTAGAAAGCTCTTTCTCTCTCATGTATGAAATAATTTCTTACCTATGAAGGGTAATGATAAATTATAACACCTACTCAGCAGATCAGTTGTGATTTATACATACATTATCACTTATATAAATCTGATATTCCTATAAATGCCAGCAAATTTTAAAAATGAACTTCTAATACTTGAAATACACTATACATTTGTAAAATGCAAATAGCTAGCTCAGAGACGTTTTAAGAATTTATGTTTTCAGAATTAAAATGAACCTTTAGACAGTTTAGATTGGTTTGGTAATTTAAGTTTAAGAAAGAAAAAAAAACAGCTCTAGACTTTTTAAAAATGTATATTAAGTATAATAAAGTATACATTTTACTTTTATAAGACTTTTTTTATGAAGGTAGTACTTAATGTGAACTTCTTAAACTTTTTAATTTTGGTTTACTAATCAAACAAGCTAACATTTTTCCTACATATTCTTTAAAATTATGAAAAATGTAAATTTCCCTTCTACTAAATTCCATCATTATTCTGACAAACTTTTTACATCAACTGTAATTATGTTTTGTAGCTTGAACATAATTTTCATGATCCTTAGTAAATTAAACACTTGGATTAGTAACAAATCTAATTAATAATCTTTGATTACTAGATAATTTCTAAAACAAATAGAATACTAAAAATAATGATTACTAAGTATAATTTCAAACTGACATACATTTGCTTCATTTTTAAAATATTCTATAGGATGACTATGTCTTAGTTATATTGACAGACATTTTTTGACACTTTAAGGTGTAAAAATAAGTGTGAGACTGTACAAAGTTGTGTATTCATAAGCTTTGCTAGTTGGATTAAATTCTAGTGTACAACATTTCTCAATTATTTATCTTCCAGTGAAATGGAAGGAAGTTGCTTTGGGTTAAAAGTTATTATTAGCATGAGTGGTTGAAATTATATTAGGAACAAAAACAGAGAAATAAACTTGGATAATAGCTTAATGCTTGCATTTTGTTTAATCAAGGTAAAAAGGTAATAGTTTTTTTAAAAAAAAAACATCTAATTGTTTCAGAATCTGAAAGAGGAGAGGAAAAGACAAAGCTTTAATTGTTATACAAAGTTATAGATTTTCAGAAAAGGAACTTTAGTTTACAATAGTTTAAAATACTGAGTCTATAAAGAAGCGATGAAATGTGCTAAAATTTTGTGGAAGTTTGACTTTGTTTTGATGAATTTGTTCATGAGAAAAATAAATTGTGAAATTTTACTGCCAATACTACATTAATGCAAACCTAGACTCTAGCTCTGTCTCTATTACAATGATAAATTGCAGAGAAATACAAAAACAGATCAATGAAATAAAATATACAACACAGAATAAATATCAACAAGTATTTCTAATTAATTTTTGACAAAGAATCAAAAGCAATTCAATAGGAGAAGAATAGCCTTTTCAATAGATGGTGCTGGATAAACTGGATATCCATTGGCAAAAATAAAAAAAAATGAAACTTGACCTAAACTTCACACCTTATATTAAAATTAATTCAAAATAGATAATGGACATAAATGTAAAATATAAAACTACAAACTTCTAAAAAAGAATACAGGAAAAAATCTTTGGGACCTAGGTAAGACTAATCAAAGTTTTTAGAATTAATATCAAATAACATGATGAATAAAAGAAAACTTGATAAATTGGACTTCAACAAAATAATTTTTTTTTTTTTTGAGACAGAGTCTCACTCTGTTGTTCCTGCTAGAGTGCCGTGGCGTCAGCCTAGCTCACAGCAACCTCAAACTCCTGGGCTAAAGCGGTCCTCCTGCCTCAGCCTCCCGAGTAGCTGGGACTACAGGCATGTGCCACCATGCCCGGCCAATTTTTTCTATATTTATATTTTTAGTTGTCCAGCTACTTTCTTTCTATTTTTTTTAGTAGAGACCAGGTCTTGCTCTTGCTCAGGCTGGTCTCGAACTACTGAGCTCAAACGATCTGCCAGCCTTGGTCTCCCAGAGTGCTACGATTACAGGCATCAGCCACCACACCCAGCCAAAATTAAAAATTTTTGCCTGTGAAAGATTCTGTTAAAGCTGAGTACAGGTTGGGCGCAGTGGCTCATGCCTGTAACTCTAGCACTGTGGGAGGCTGAGGCAGGAGGATCACTTGAGCTCAAGAGTTCCGGACCAGTTTGAGCAAAAGCGAGACCCCGTCTCTAATAAAAATAGAAGAAATTAGCTGGGCATGGTGGCGGGGGCCTGTAGTCCCAGTTACTAGGGAGGCTAAGGTAGGAGGATCACTTGAACCTAGGAGTTTGAGGTTGCAGTGAGCTATGATCATGCCACGGTACTCAACCCAGGGCGACAGAGCAAGACTCTGTCTCGAAAAAAAAAAAAAAGAAAAAAAAAAGCTGGGCACAGTGGCATGCACCTACTAGTCCCAGCTACTCAGAAAGCTGAGGCTGGAGGATGACTTGAGTCCAGGAGTTCTAAGCTGTAGTGCACTATGCCCACTGGCTGTCCACACTAATTTCAGCATCAATATGGTGATCTGGGAAGCGGGGACCACCAGGTTGCCTAAGGAGGCGTGAACCGGCCCAGGTCAAAAATGGAGCAAGTTAAAACTCCTATGCTGATCAGTAGTGGGATCAGGCCTGTGAATAGCCACTGGACTCCAGCCTGAGCAACATAGGCCCTGTCTCTAAAAAAAAAAAACAAACAAACAAAAAAATGAAAATACCCTAAAATTCAATGTCACAACAAACAGTTTGATTAAGAGAAAGGAAAGCGAATCTACCACGACCATGATAAAAAGCAGATCATTGGTTTCCTGGAACAGGGAGTCAGAGAATATTAACTGCAAAGGAGCATGAGGAAGGTTTTTGGGGTGATGGAAATGTTCTAAATCTTAACTACGGTGGTGATTACACTGATGTAGACATTTGTCAAAACTTATAAAAATGTACATTTAAAATGAGTACATTTTGGGCAGGCACGGTGGCTCACACCTGTAATCCTAACACTCTGGGAGGCCGAGGCGGGCACATCGCTCAAGGTCAGGAGTTTGAACCAGCCTGAGCAAGAGTGGGACCCGTCTCTACTAAAAATAGAAAGAGATTAATTGGCCAACTAAAAATATATAGAAAAAATTAGCCAGGCATGGTGGCACATGCCTGTAGTCCCAGCTACTCGGGAGGCTGAGGCAGGAGGATTGCTGGAGCCCAGGAGTTTGAGGTTGCTGTGGGCTGGGCTGACGCCATGGCACTCTAGCCCTGGAACCAGAGTAAGACTCTGTCTCAAAAAAATAAATAAAATAAAATAAAATGAAAATGAGTACATTTTATTGTATATAAGTAATAATGTTGATTTTTAAAAACTGAAAAAAATGAACAATATGCACAGATATGTCATCAAAGGGGATGTACAAATGGCAAATAAATTCATGAAAAGATGTTCAACATAATTATCATTAGAGAAATACAATTTGAAAGTACAGTGAGGGCTGGTGTGGTAGCTCACGCCTATAATCCTAGCACTCTGGGAAGCTGAGGTGGGAGGATCGCTTGAGCTCAGGAGTTTGAGACCAGCCTGAGCAAAAGTGAGATCTCGTCTCTACTAAAAATAAAAAGAAATTAGCCAGACAACTAAAAATAGAAAAAATTAGCTGGGCGTGATGGTGCATGCCTGTAGTACCAGCTACTCGGGAGGCTGAGGCAGGAGGATTGCTTGAGGCAAGGAGTTTGAGGTTGCTGTGAGCTAGGCTGATGCCATGGCACTCTAGCCCAGCAACAGAGCAAGACTCTATTTCAAAAACAACAACAACAAATCAACAACAAAAAACTACAATGAGATATCACTACAAACCTATCAGAATAGCTAAAATGAAAAATAGTGATAATAGCAAATGTTTGTGAAGATGTGGAGAAACTGGATTATTCATACATTGCTGGCGGGAATGTAAAATGATATATCCATTCTGGAAAATAGTTTTGCAGATCCTTTCAGATCTAAAATGGACTTACATATGATCCAGCAATTGCACTCTTGGCATTTATCCCAGAGAAATAGAGTTATTTTCATGCAGGAACTTGTACATTAATGTTAATAGCATAACTTGTACATTAATGTTTTATTCATAAAAGTAAAAAACTGGAAACTACCCAAATGCCCTTCAGTGGGTCAATGTTTAAATAAACTACTCAACATTAAAAAATGAATGAATTATTGATACATATAACAATTTGGATGGATCTCGGGGGCATTATGATGAGTAAAAAAGAAAGCCAATCTTAACGGCTTACATACCACATGATTTTACTTATGTAACATGCAGGAATAGCATAATATTAGAGATGGAGAGGCGATTCATGGTTGCCAGGAATTAGAGATTGGAGGGGATGAGATTGGTGTGACTATAAATGAGTAACCTGAAGGAGTCTTGTGATGGTACACTTGAATATGTTGATTGTGGTGGTGGTTATGCAAGGCCACATGTGATAAAACTGCATAGAGCTACACATACAAACACAACTGCATATATAACTGTTGAAATTTGAGTAAGCTCTACGAATTGTACCAATATCAGTATTTTGATATCAATATTGCTGAATAATTGGATAAGTTGTTAACACTGGGGAAGGCTGGGGGAAGAGTACACACAGAACTTTTCTGCACATTTCTTTGCAACCTCCTGTGAATCTATAATTATTTCAAAGTAAAAAAAAAATTGCATGAGAAATTGACCTTCCAGTTCTCCTCAAATGGAAATAAAAGGAAATATTTACCTTCTGTGTAATCTGCCTGATAGAGATTTCATATATCACAGGAATAATTTAATCTGTACTTTATTGCCTTTATCATGCTTTTGGTTTTTAAAAATATACATATATCCATCCAAAAGTGCAAAGAACATAGGTATAAGAATTAAGTTTTCTTATAACTATGTTACCTTCCTCTATAGTTAATTGTAAATATTTTATTGTCATTTTGATTAGATAACCAGATGTTGTTTTTAAGGTATCCATGATTCTATCTTTGTTTTTTTTGTTTTTTTGAGACAGAGTCTCACTTTGTTGCTCAGGCTAGAGTGAGAGCCGTGGCCTCAGTCTAGCTCACAGCAACCTCAAACTCCTGGGCTCAGGCAATCCTCCTGCCTCAGCCTCCCAAGTAGCTGGGACTACAGGCATGCGCCACCATGCCCGGCTAATTTTTATATATATATATATTAGTTGGCCAATGAATTTCTTTCTATTTATAGTAGAGACAGGGTCTCGCTCTTGCTCAGGCAGGTTTCGAACTCCTGACATCGAGCAATCCGCCCGCCTTGGCCTCCCAGAGTGCTAGGATTACAGGCTCGAGGCACCGCACCCGGCCTCATGATTCTATCTTAATCTCTTCTGACAAGTTGTTTTGATTTGGTCTTCCCATGAAAGCGTTCCATATATAGAAAAATAAAATACAATTTTTAGGATAGCTTCTTCATGTTTCATATTTAACACTATTGTGAGGCTGAATGGGAAGAACTGTCAATTCAGAAGAGACACGCAGCCTTTCCTAGATTATATTTGTATAAATAACATGGTATTAATGTAAATATTTCAAAAATTATACAATTTATGGAAAAGAACTGGAGACTTGCAATGCCATAACTGTTAAATATTTTCTTAAGCTCAGGGGAAAACATTGAAAACATTGACCAAACTCTTATAGAAATAGTTCTGGCCCGGCACAGTGGCTGACGCCTGTAATCCTAGCACTCTGGAAGGCTGAGGCGGGAGGATCGTTTGAGCTCAGGAGTTCGAGACCAGCCTGAGCAAGAGCGAGACCCCGTCTATACTAAAAATAGAAATAAAGTAGCTGGACAACTAAAAATATATATAGAAAAAATTAGCCGGGCATGGTGGCACATGCCTGTAGTCCCAGCTACTCAGGAGACTGAGGCACAAGGATTGTTTGAGCCCAGGAGTGTGAGGTTGCTGTGAGCTAGGCTGATGCCATGGCACTCTAGCCCAGGCAACAGAGTGAGACTCTGCCGAAGAAAGGAAAGGAAGGAAGGAAAGGAAGGAAAGGAAGGAAGGAAAGGAAGGAAGGAAGGAGGGAGGGAGGGAGGGAGGAAGGAAGGAAGGAAGGAAGGGAGGGAGGGAAGGAAGAAAGGAAAGAAAGGAAGGAAGGAAAGGAAAGAAAGAAAGGAAGGAAAGAAAGGAAGGAAAGAAAAGAAGAAAGAGGAAAGAAAGGAAGGAAAGGAAGGAAGGAAGGAAGGAAAGAAAAGAAGAAAGAAAGAAAGAAAGGAAAGAAAGAAAGAAAGAAAGAAAGAAAGAAAGAAAGAAAGAAAAAAGAAATAGTTCTGTAATATGTGCCAATAGAGAATTTCACTCTCTGCCATTCTAATATTGGTGACTATAATAAATTCACTGTACCCTTTCAGTCTCATTATCAAATATGTTTCCGCTTCTTGGTGTATGCTTAAAGTCTCTGCTATAAGGTATTGCCTGGAATTTGTGTTTACAACAAAGAAGAACAGTCCTAGAGGCTTGTGGATAGGACTATATCAGGTACTCTTAACTATTAATACTTAACAGAGAATAGACCCTTGGTTATAGGCTTCTGAACTAATATTGCTTAGACAGGTTTCAGGCTTAAATGAATGGAATGAGTCAGAGTTTCCTGGACCCTTTTTACTCCAGAAATAGATGTATCTCATGAAGGCAGACTGCTCATCCAAGATGAAATCGACACACATGAAATAAGAATTAATTGCATATACATGAATGAACTGATGACCCAAGCAGTAAATCTCGGTAGGCAGGGCCACTGCAGAGTCTCTCACTAGGGCAATGCCTAGCAGAGCCATGAGTATGGGGTCATACCCAAGAGTCCAAATCGGTAAAGTCCCATGGCTCCACTAGGCATTGCCCTAGTGGAAGCTTTCTGTGATAGCCTCACTCTGAGAGTAGCGCTCTATCTGGATCCTGTGCCTGACGCTTCAGGGGGCTCTATCCTTTGAAATCTAGGTGGAGGCAGCCATGCCCCCACAGCTGTGCTCTCTGCCAGCCAGTGGAGATGGCACCATGCAAACACTGCTCATGTTTACCGCCTATGTCCTCCAGAAGTGGCCATGGGGTCCCTTACCACACCTGGGCTCCTAACATGTTATAATCAACCTCTCAAAATTCAAAGACAAAGAGAATTTTGAAAACAGCAAGAAAAAATCAACTGGTCACACACCAGGGAACCTCCATAAGATATGAGCAGATTTCTCAGCAAATACCTTTTGGGCCAGAAGAAACTGGGATGAAAAAAACAAACTGCCAACAAAAAATACTATACAGTCGGCCGGGTGAGGTGGCTCACGCCTGTAATCCTAGCACTCTGGGAGGCTGAGGCAGGAGGATTGCTTGAGCTCAGAAGTTCGAGACCAGCCTGAGCAAGAGTGAGATCCCATCTCTACTCAAAATAGAAAAAATTAGCTGGGTGTCATGGTGCATGCCTGTAGTCCCAGCTACTTGGGAGGCTGAGGCAGCAGGAGAGCTTGAGCACAGGAGTTCATGGTTGCAGTGAGCTACGATGACACCACTGCACTCTACTCAGGGTGACAGAGTGAGACTCTATCTCAAAAAAAAAAAAAAAACTACACAGTCATGTGCTGCATAATGATGTTTCCATCAACAATGGACTGTATATATGGCAGTGGTCCTATAAGATCATAAAGGAGCTTAAAAAAATCCTATCACCTAATGATGTTGCAGCCATCCTAACATCATAGAGCAATGCATTACTCACGTGTTTGTCATGATGCTGGTGTAAACAAATCTACCATACTACCACTCATATTAAAAGTATAACATGGCCAGGCGCGGTGGCTCATGCCTGTAATCCTAACAGTCTGGGAGGCCGAGGTGGATGGATCATTTGAGCTCAGGAGTTCAAGACCAGCCTGAGCAAGAGCGAGACCCCCGTCTCTACTAAAAAAAATAGAAAAAAATTGGCTGGACAACTAAAAATATACAGAAAAAAGTAGCCGGGCATGATGACACACGCCCGTAGTCCCAGCTACTCGGGAGGCTAAGGCAGTAAGATTGCTTGAGCCCAGGAGTTTGAAGTTGCTGTGAGCTAGGCAAACAACATGGTACTCTAGCCCGGGCACCAGAGTAAGACTGTCCCAAAAAAAAAAATGTAAAAAAAAAAAAGTATAACACATACAGTTATGTACAGTACATAATACTTGATAATGATAATACACGACTACGTTACTGGTGTATTTCCTACACCATGCCTTTTCCATATCCTGTTACAATTCTTTTTTTTTTTTGATACAGGGTCTCACTCTGCTGCCTGGGCTAGAGTACAGTGACTTGATCATAGTTTACTGCAACCTTCAACTCCTGGGCTCAAGCGATCTCCCTGCCTCAGCCTCCCAAGTAGCTGGGACTATAGGTGTGCACCACCACACCTGGCTACATTTTTTATTTTTGGTGGATACGAGGTCTCACTATGTTGCCCAGGCTGGACTTGCACTCCTAGGCTCAAGCAATCCTGCTGTCTCTGCCTCCCAAAGTCCTAGGATTACAGGTGTGAGCCACTGTGCCTGGCCCTCTTTTGCTTTTTGTCTGTGCATTCACATAGAGATGCGTGGGTAGCTAGTGCTAAATTCTGTCTCTGCTATGCATGTGCATAGAATATGTGGAATTGCTTATCCAGTCCATTATGGCTGTCTCACTTTCCGGAATTCCCTGTTAAATCCCCTGCTCGTCTGATGTTCTGTTGCCTGCACCAAACAGTCCTGCAAACTCAGGCTAGCAGCACTTCTTGTCTGCGTGCCAGAGAGATCACTACAGCTGACCTCTGAACAATGCAGGAATTAGGGGCAACAACCCCCTGCGCGAAAATCTGCAAATCTTTTTTTAAACATTAAGCATTTGTTTTATTGACGTACTAAGCTTAGACCTGTGTTTAACAAGCAAGCCTAATAATAGCACCACAGTTAGACTCCAAGCCATCATTTTACAATTTATTAAGCAAACAAGGAATGAAGTATCTCTCATCCATCAATCTAATGTGATCTTTTTATACACACACTAGTGAGTCCCATTTGGTACAGTCAAAAATCTTTTAGTAAAACCTTTAGAGATGAGCTCATGAACTCAGTTTAAATTTCACTAGTTAAATTAGGTCAAATAAAAGGAACTCAAATAAGTAGTTGCTCAGTCAGAGCTCATTATTTGTATGTCATCAGTCCCCCCAACCTTAAAACTTTTCTTTGACTCAATTATTGAAAACCTACATATAGCAAAGTGAAAAAATTTCCATTCTTCAACCTCTCAGTCCCAGGTTTTCAAAGAAAAACCTATCTACGGACTCCTTCTAAAATCAGATAGGAAAATTAAAGCCTGCATAGTTGTGAATCAAATTTGTTCCACTACAACCATGTTGCAAACAATTACAGCAATTGGTTCTGTATACACTCCAGAACTGACCAGGACAAAGTTTAGCACAGAACCTGTAAGAAATAATAGGTTCCTAACTACAGAAGTTTCGAAGTTCAAAAGGATATGAAAAAGACTAATTTGAGACTTGCCCCTGCCTTATTTTTCCAAGAAATAGACTTTCTGTAAAAATATATACTATTTTTACAGACAAAAACATTTACAAGTTTTTTGTCCTAAAAACTGAGGATATTCCATATTTGTAACTAATTATTAAGCCTTAAGTCAAGTATTCTTGGCCAGTACTAGGCTAATAAACTAAGAATCATTCAAACCAAGCCAACATAGGATAGGTATAAAAGTCCTGAACATTCACCCAAGTCCATGAATTAATTCGTGGGGATATTTAACGAAGTCTATGACTAGCCTGGCTACTGGCCACTCTCCTGTTCTCAACAAGGAAATAGGTTTTTCCACCCCATCTTCACTAAATCTAAAAGTCCTCCTCTGTGGCCTCCCAAAGTTTGCTTGTTGCTGAAACTGAACTTTTCTTCTTTCAGACAGTGACTCTTCAATCAAGGAGGACTACTTTTCCTATTTATTTGTTCTTGTTAGCCATAATCCTCTTGCCACTTGCTTTTCTGGCTATGTTGCTAGAGTGGAACCCTTGGAGGTCACAGCCTGGGCAGCTTTAAGTTCAACTTCATAAATGCATTTGATTTGACAGATGTACGTGGTTCTGGGGGCTGTTGCTTGTTAGAAGTCAAAAACTGCACTTAAAGGCTCTTATTACATATGCCAAAGCAGCTCCTACTCCAGCAAAAAGTAAAAAAGCCAGCAAAACACTTCTGAGGCTGCCTTCTAGATCCTCTATGTAGAAGAACTCCACGAACCCATCCCAGCCGCTTTGTTTCACTAGCCAGTCTCGTTTTGACCTTACAATAATGCCTGTGATACTTTCTGCTAATAGGTCGATGCAGCTTTCCTGGTTTATGCTCTTCAAGTGTTTGGCCACAAAGGCACCAAAAGAAATTAGAGTCACAATCCTGCACCAGTTTGTTACGCTGTCATTGAAAACGTGGACCATAATTGGAGACAACGATTTGACATCATCTTCGTTTTTTATGTCCAGTTTCCGAAGCATGCCTTGGAAGGCCATCTCGTGTTTGCGCTGAATACCGCCCCCGACCCGTCGTAAGGTCTCTAGTGCCTTCCTGCTGGTGGCCCCAGACTTGCCCATTGGCTTTGCATCCTTGGCGCCGGTTGCCTGCTCCCGAAAGTATCGAGAGATAATCTCCAGAGACTGCCAGTACAACTCGTCGTCTTCCTCCTGTGCTGGGGGTGGCATCGAGGGTAGTGACCCATCCGTGCTGGGGCCATTACTGGCCTCTCCGACCAACTCCAGCAAGGGCAGACCAGCCGCTGGCATCCCGAGAGGCTCCGGCTCGAGAGGCTCCAGCTCACACCCGTCCACCTCATCTTTGGGCGATACAATGGCGTCGGCGGCTGAGGCTCCCATCCCCTCGGGCTGCAACGTGCGACGGGTGGGCGGGAAGAACAGCAGCCTCGCAGGGGTGGTGGTGATGTCGGTGACCTCGGCACCAATGGGTGCCGGCCGCACAACCCTCCAGGCATCTGGCGTGAGGGAGACCCGGGGGCTTCCTCTGGGACTTCCATCAATCACCGTGCCGGCTTCCCCTCCCCCTACATCTTGGCGGGTCATGGCCTCCTGTGTAGCCAAAAGCTGCCCTCCCGCGGGGATGGTGTCGCCACTGCCGGCCCCCAACCCGGCCTTCCCACCGTTGAGGCTGTGTTTCATTACCGTGTTTCCTTTGAGGCCAAACATAGCAAGCCGTCCACACCTGGGTGAGAAAGGAACGCGTGGAGAGACGACTCCTTACTTGACGGAAGCGGAAGTAGGAGCGGAAATCCGTGGAGAGGCGCTCCCCATCACGTTTTAGGGCGGGGCCTACTGGCGAATCTTACTACTAATAGCCAATTGTTGACTGGAAGTCTTCCGATAACTTAAACAGTCAATTAACACATATTTTAAGTTATATGTATTACATACTGTATTCTTATAATAAAGTAAGCTAGAGAAAATAAATGTTATTAAGAAAATCGTGCCTGTAATCCTAGCGCTCTGGGAGGCCAAGGCAGGAGGCGGGCAGATCATTTGAGCTCAGGAGTTCGAGACCGGCCTGAGCAAAAGCAAGACCCCAGTCTCTACCAAAAATAGAAAAAAATTAGCCGGGCATGGTGGTGCATGCCTGTAGTCTCAGCTACCTGGAAGGCAGAGGCAAGAGGATTGCTTGAGCCCAGGAGTTTGAGGTTGCTGTGAGCTAGGCTGATGCCACGGCACTCTAGCCCAGGCAACAGAGTGAGACTCTGTCTCAAAAAAAAAAAAAAGAAAAAGAAAAAGAAAAAAGAAAAGAAAAGAAAAAATCATAGGGAAGTGAATATATATTTAGTATTCATTAAGTGGAAGTGGGTCTTCATAATGGTCTTCAACCTCATCATCTTCCACATTGAGCAGGCTGAGGAGAAAGAGGAAGAGGAGGGGTTGGTCTTGCTGTCTCAGGGGTGCCAGAGTTGAAACAAAATCTGCAAATAAATGGACCTGTGCAGTTCAAATCTGTGATGTTCAAGGGTCAACTGTACTTTAACTGACAATGCTCCAAATTAAGTAAGTTCCTTTCAGCAGCAGCAGCAGCAGCAGCAGAGCCCTTACCTCTGTCTGGGGGAAGGGTAGAGGGAAGACGGTGAATGGACAATTGGGGCAGGCCCATGTAAGAACACCACAGACTTACTCATTTCATACCCAAGTTATACAGTTTAAATGTTTTTCCCCTCCAAATCTCATGTTGAAATTTGATCCTCGATGTTGAATGTGGGGCCTGGTGGGAGGTGTTTGGGTCATGAGGGTGGATCACTCATGAATGGCTTGGTGCCCTCCCTGGAATAATGAGTGAGTTCTGACTTTATTAGTTCATGTGAGAGAAAGTTGTTTATTATTTATTTATTTATTCTTTTTTGAGACAGAGTCTCACTCTGTTGCCTGGGCTAGAGTGCCATCCCGTCAGCCTAGCTCACAGCAACCTCAAACTCCTGGGCTCAAGCGATCCTCCTGCCTCAGCCTCCCGAGTAGCTGGGACTACAGGCATGTGCCACCATGCACGGCTAATTTTTTTTCTATATATTTTTAGCTGTCCAAGAGAAAGTCATTTAAAAGGGCCTGGCACCCCCTCCTCTCTCTCTTGCTCCCTCTCTCGCTATGTGACACACCTACTCCTCATGAGTAGAGGCTACCTGAGGCCCTCATCAGAAGTAGATGTCAGTGCCATGCTTGTCGTAGCCTGCAGAACTATGAGCCAAAAAAAGCTCTTTTCTTTATAAATTACCTAGCCTCAGGTACTCCTTTATAGCTGCAGAAAACAGAGTAATACACCAAGGTTCAGAACTTCTGTTTGTTGAATCCTTGGGTCAATTTCCAGAATGCTAAAATGGTTGTTTTTGACAATTTGTCCAGCTGTTTAGTTGCTATGCACATAGGTATAAATTTCCCAAACTTGGGCATTTATTTACTCAGATACAAGAGGACCTCTATCAAGGTCAAAAAACCTTTTCAATGGGGGGAAATATCACTCTGTCAGTCCTTGACCACCATCAGTGCAAGAATCAACAGTAGAGTGAGGGGGCTGTGGGCAGGGGAGGAAGGCGGGTGGCGGTCCCTCCATCATCTCCGCCACTGCCTGCCGGTTTGTGTTGCCGCCGCAGGTGCTGCTGGGCCACTTGGCCAATGGGGCAAGACGGTGAGGCGCGCAAGGAATCCGGGCGGCCGCCATGTTTGGCCGCTCACAGAGCTGGGTGGGAGGGGGGCATGGCAAGTCCTCCTTTAACATCCACTATTTAGACCACCTCAAGTAAGTGTGTTGGGGGTGCAGGGGGGAGACCGCGAAGCTGGGCATGGCGAAGGGGGTGCATAGCTCTGGGCAGGGGCCGCTGGGAGGTGGAGAGTGAAGGTGGGGGGCGGAGAGGGGCTCGCGGGGGAAGGAAGGCTGTAGAGTGGTTAAGAGCGAGGGCTCTGGAGTCAGCGCGCCTGGGTTTGAACTCTGATCCCATCGCTCTTGGCTGTGGGACCTTGGACAAGTTGATTAGTTTCTCAAGAGTCTCAATATTCCCACCTGTAAAATAGGGGATGCGATTTCAGTTTATGAACGCGGACTTTGCTTTTGCTGGGGACTGACGGTGGCCACCAAGCCTCCCGGGGTGGTACTTCTTAGACTGGACAGTTCAGGGGTCAAAGGCCTGAGTCCCAGAGTTGGGCAGATCCTGGTTTGAAACTCGGCGAGTGAATTTAGACCTCAGTTTCTTTTTTTTTAAATTCAATTTGATATTTATTGCAACTTATTATTGCCAAGTACTATTTTAAGTAGCAGGACAAAAATTCTATATTCACAGATAACAGTATAGTGGATCATGTAGACCTCAGTTTCTTCACTTTTAAAATGGGTAGTGTGACAGCACCTGCTTCCTGCAAGTGTTTTGAGGGTTGATTGGATAAGAGAATGAACATAAAGCTCAGAACATGTATTAATGCTCAAAAAGGAGCAATAATTAAAGGAACAAAGTATTTTATGGGGGGAGTCTAAGCAGGGAGTAATCAGAAGTAGAGCTCTGTAGGAGGACAAGTGGCAAACAGGGCCACTGGGAAGCAGGAGTGCACAGAGATTGAGACTAGCTTTGTAGTCAGACCTGCCTTCAAATCTAACTCCACCACTTAGTGGCTGCGTGACCTTCGACAAATTACCTCTCTAAGCCTCCAGTTCCCCATCTGCAAGAGGGGATGATGAA
Organism: Mirza zaza; assembly: GCA_008750895.1. NCBI lineage: Eukaryota > Metazoa > Chordata > Mammalia > Primates > Cheirogaleidae > Mirza > Mirza zaza. Next base: position 15,625 of record VSMD01111234.1, read on the forward strand.
CATTGTACAGGATTCAGTAATGTCATGCTATGTTTATCACTTCGGCAAGGCCTTCCCAGACCACCCTACCTAAAGTGCTCCTCTCATCCCAATTCCTTTCTGCCAGATCTTTCTCTTGATTTCATTCAGTGCATCTCCACTATCTGTGATTATCCTGTTCATTTCTACTTCTTTTCTGTCTCTTATTAAACTGGTACTTCCAGGAGGATAGAGACTGCTTGGTTTGTTCACAACTGTATTCCCAGCATCTAGCACTGTGCCCGGCACACAGTAGGAGCTCAGTGGATACTTAAAGAATGAAAAAATGAATCAGTGAATTGGGGAGAGGTTCAGAGTATGCAGGCTGAGACCCAGGTTTGGGGTGGGCAGGTGGGGAGGGTGATGAAAAATACAGACCTTTGAGGAAGAAATGACTTCAGGGAGGAAGTGGCATTTAATAAATGTTTGCGAGTCTCAAAGAGTGGGGGGCTGGAGGGTTCATTACGTGGTGAGGGATGGTTTTGGGGGGAGGTGGTAAGAGAAGACAAGGAGAGGAAAGAGGCCCATGATAAAGTTCGGGGTGGGGAGGGAAGCAGGAATTTTGAATGGGAGGGCAACTGGCAGGGAAAGGGAGAGACTTAAGGATTTCAAGAATTTATAAGTGGGTGGATGTGGCAAGGAGGGGAGGAGGGTTATCCAGAGGAGGCTGGGCCTCCTGCCAGCACCCAGGTACTTGCAGGCTCTCACCTAACTCTACCTGACTCTAGCCCTTTTGAATTACTTTAATAGTTATTGAATGCTTTATTCTGTGCAGGGTACTTGCTAAGGACTTCCTGTGTATTATTTCCATTTGTCCTCTAACATCTATGAGTTAATAGGAACTATTATTGTTTCCATTTTATAGAAGTGGAAACTAAGGTTCAAGGTGCTTAAGTCACTTGCCTCCAGGTAACAACAGCTAAAGAGTGTCTATAGAGCTTGCACTGTCTTTCTGAATAAAACTTCAATAAAACTGATAGGTCAGTTCCTGAGTCACTTTTGACTCAGCTAAGCCTCATCACCAATGGGGCATCTTTGCCACCTGGCCAGCCAGAGAATGGTAAAGGTTCTCGGGTTCCTTTGCCATATCCTGGGAACTGCCCAGGTTCATTGTTTAGGTCATGTGTCTGTTAGGTGCTTCTTTGGAAACCTGAACTGCCTGCCCTGGATCAGGCAGATCAGCTTAATCCATATTATAGCCAGAAGAGCTTGTGATTCATGGATTGGTGGGGGGCTTAGAAGATTCCCAGGTGACTTGTAAAAGAGTGACATAAAAGCTAGTTCCCACAGCAATGCTTGCGCTACTCTTCATTTGACTCTGCTAGTAAACATGTAGGGTCTCGGGTACAGAACAGCTCATTCCCTGAGAGTTTATAAGCTGGTGGGGGAGATGGCCATAGAGCCAGTGGCTGTGCAGTGTGACAAGTGCTGGGATCACTGTAAGCCCAGGGGTCTGTGGGAACCCTCCTTGGACAGGTAGGAGCCACCCTATGGGATCGTGGGGTGCAGGAGGGAGAGCACCATAATCAGGACCCTGGGATCTGTGGCCTGTGGGGGTGGTGGTGGTGATCGTGGTAGCTGTGAAAAACAAGGCTAAAGGTAGGAAGGAGCTTGGGATTTATCTGACATTTAGGGTGACCAACCATCCAGGTTTGCCTGGGACATGGAACACTCAGTACTAAAACTGAGAAAGTCCTTGGCAAACCAGTAACCAGTACAAACTGGTCAGCCTATCAGTGACAAGTGACAGTTTCTAATATATTCTTGCCCTGACCTAGGGCAGTATGGGTAGAGAGGAGAGGAAGATATTTAAGCAAAGTTAGAATCGATAATTATTATTATTATTTTAACACACAAAGCCTCTGATCTGGGAACCCTCCTCTTCTAATAGACTTAATTTTTTTTAGAACACTTTGAGATTTACAGAAAGATTGAGAAGGTAGTACAGAAAACTAGAAACCCTTTTTGAACCCCATTATTCTTCGTAACACTCCCAGCTTGCAAACTGGAAAGGAATTTTCCTGTTAGGGTTTTGCTTTTGCTAAATAATAATGGAATAATAATGGAAAACTGTGTACTGCAGTGTTTGTCTACTGGATCGAGTTAGTGATTTAGCTGAGGCAGATTGAAATAGTCAAGAGGTTATTTCCTACACATCATGGGTAGTTTCTTGCCCAGACTAGTGGCAAGGCTGTGACATTGACTGACAAATGCCTATCACTAAGTAGAAAAACTTTACTGATGGAGTCATGTGATTACTACTGAAATATCTTTACCAGGCACTGCAAGTCTACAGCTGGTAGAACTTGGTAGTGATTGTGTTGTGCTGTTGCCTTAATTCTGGTCATCTTTGTGTGTGGGCCATGATTCTTGGTTGCAAATGACAGAAACCCAGCTAGAATTGTCTTAAGCCCCAAATGGAATTGGATAGCTACTGTCACTAACTGGTCTGTTCTGGCTAAACCATGGCTTAATCCAGGTATTTAGACAATGCTGTCGGGAATCTGCCTCTTCCCATCTCTCAGCTCTGCCTCCTTCTACATTGGTGTCATTCTCAGGCAGGCTCTAGGTGTGCATCATATCAGTTAAGTAATCCCTGGGGAAAAGAGAGCTTCCTTTCTTAATATTGCCAGCAAAACTCCAGAATTGAGTATTGTTGGACCAACCTGAGTTCTCATGCTATCCCCGAGCTGTCACTGTGGCCAGGGATATACGGTGCTCTAATTGGCCAAGACTCATTCATATACCCTTCCCTAGAGCCAGGGTGGGATCAGCTCCACCCAAGCTAGGGGACAGAGAATGAGAGAAAGGGGTGGTTCCCTATTGGAGAATCAGGGGTTATTACCCAAAGAAGGTGGCAAATGTATGCCCAGCAGGTAGATGTTCACATACTCTTGGTGCATTCAATTTTTGGCTAAGATGGTACTGACAGTTTTAGAGGTGGGGGTACAATATTGCCATATTGATTTTCTTAAAATATCATGTTCACCATATGACACATAATGGGTCCTAGGCACCCACTATGTCAAGTCTAAATTCTTTCAGGCTTTCAAAGTGCTCTAGACTCTTTTCCCACCCATCCAGTTTGGAGCACAGGCAGGGTCAGGAACATTCTTGATTGGCAGACACCCATTTAAATGGATACCTAATGGATGAGTCATTGTTACCAAGCAGTAGGGGGACAGGGAGGAATGAAGGGTGTTTCAGGCAGAGAAAAGGCATTGGAGAAAGCTGGGCGGGAGACAGGGTAGGGAGAGCAGTGCACATTGGCATAACTCACCTGGTTCAGTAAGGGAGTGTACATGGGATGAGGGGGAATTGCAGGACTGGAGTGCAGAGCCGTGGGGTGGGAGAGGTCACAGAGTCCAGGTCCCCCTGGGCCCTGTAAATAATGTTAAGAATTTGAACATTAGAGTACAAACAGTGGGGAGCCATTGAAAGTTTTTAACCAGAGGAATGCTGTAGTCTGGCTAAAGTTTGCAGAATGGATTGGAAGAGGGCCAGACTGAAGGTGGGCATCTGTTCAGGGGCCACTGCTATCTTCCAGGGTAAGTTATGGGAGCAGCCTGCTGTCATTCATGTGCATTTCCGTGTACGCTCCTTCTCTCTCTCTCCCTGGCACACGGCTCACAAGCCCACTTGAGCACCTGTCCTTTTCCTGCCCATCCAAATGCCAATTCTTCCCTAAAGATTGCATGGGTGACTGCAGCTAACAAGAGTTTTACTGTCTTCTCTAACTTTTCTTGTGCTTGTTCTCATTGTCCCACTCAGTTATCACATTATTAAATGCTGTCTTTTCATCGCCAAGGAATGGACTGGCTCTTAGGTCCTATGGGTTCTTCAAGCTTCATCTCAACCTTGGATTAGATCCCCAGGAAGCTTGCGAGGGTTCCTCGAGCATGTCCTTTTGCCATCCGAAATCGTCTTACTTTGTTATATATCTTTTTGTCTTTCTCTCTCAATTTGAACATAAGCTCCATGAAGCCCCGTGTGACTTGTTCAGCTACATATCTTCAGACGCCAGCAGAGGACCTGGCAGATAATAAGCAATCAACAGATATTTGTCACAGGATGAATGAAAGAGGCAAGTTCTGGCCAGCCTCTTCTTAACAACTACTTACTCTCACCAGTTTGATCACAGTGCCTGTGCTGGAGCCGTGAGTTTTCTCTGGGGCTGAAAGCTCTGCCTACACTCTCACCACGTATCCCAGGCCCAGTCTCACTCACTGGCCCAGTTTGACATCTTTAGGGGATGATTCACCAGGAGAAGCGCCACCTGTGAGCACCTTTCTCTGCTCCTTTAATCTGATTCCCCCACCCCGCTAGTGTAGCTTCTCCTTGTCCTGCTGGCCAGAAGACTGGACACTGACCAGATAGGACATAGAGTGGGACACACTGGAGAATGTCTAGAGGGCCTCTGCCCAGGAGCTGAAAAGGCCAAACAGAAGTAGGCTCTGTGGCCCCCACCTCCCTCCCACACCTGGCACGTTGTTATTTGGAGGTGTGTGTGAATTAGGAGTGAATTGCTAATCCTTCAGGCCTCCTACTGCTCTACTTATCCTTTCTCAAACTCCAACCTGGGGATAATTTTCAGGATCTTCAAATAGGAGCATCCTAAGAAGAATATTATGGTACGAGGTCTAAAACCTGAAGCTATCTTCAAAAAATGCTGTCACTGAAGTTGAACTTGGACAGTATTTCTGTTTGAAGTGGACATAAGTATTGATTTCCTAGGGGTGTGGGGCTTTATTAAGTGTAGTGGTTTTACTTGTGAAATTAGTGACTTTTTTGAGAAAGCAGGGTCTGTCAAGGCAGGATTTGTTTATATCCATCATCCTTGGTGATGAACCTCCAGTGAGTTGGTTGGAGTTTTTCCATCTCCAAGTTCTGGAAACTCAAGCTTGTCTGTTAGGCAGGGGTTAGCTAATGTGCAGGGGTCTGGTATGGGCCTATACATCTGCATGGCTACTTTTGGGGATAGGATAACGCTGGCTGTTTGCCAAAGAAATAGAGTAAGTGTCAGTTGTAAGGACTTCCCTTAAGATCAGAAACATATTTTCATACCTTTTTGGTTTGTTGTTTATTTGTTTTTCTTGAAAATTAGGCATTCATGATTTCATGTAAATGTTTGGCCAATAAAAGTGTTGTTTACTTATAAAAAAAAAAGAATCAATGGTAACACTGATTGGGACACTTTTCTATTATTTTGCAATATACTGTTAGCCCAAACATGAAGAAAGAAACTAATATTTAATAGAAGATAGACATCAGTTATTTTTCTTTTTTCTTTTAATATAGATTTAGGGGGTACAAGTTGAATTCCATTACATGTTGGACATCAGTTTTGGGGTTTTTTTTTTTTTTTTTGGTTTTTTTTGAGACAGAGTCTCACTCTGCTGCCTGGGCTAGAGTGCTGTGGCTTCAGCCTAGCTCACAGCAACCTCATCTCCTGGGCTCAAGCAATCCTTCTGCCTCAGCCTCCCAAGTAGCTGGGACTACAGGCATGCACCACCATGCCCAGCTAATTTTTTCTATATATTTTTAGTTGTCTAGCTAATTTCTTTCTATTTTTAGTAGAGACAGGGTTCGGTCTTACTCAGGCTGGTCTCAAACTCCTGAGCTCAAACAATCCTCCCGCCTCGGCCTCCCAGAATGCTAGGATTACAGGCGTGAGCCACCACACCTGGCCTGGACATCAGTTTTGATATACACTTTGCTGATGTGATTTGAACTTTGAGCCATGTGGGTGGGCAAATCTAGGTGGCAGAACAAAAGAACAGAAGGACGTATGTCTGCAGGATGTAAATGAGAAATTAGGAATGAAAGGGATAGAGAAAACTATGAATAGAGTCTAATGACTTCTTTTTAAGGCCTCTTTTTGCCTAGATCAATTTTCCAATTACTTTGTAAATTCTTCAAGAGTAAGAACAGTCTTTTATGTGCTATAAGATGCTTTAATGTAATGTCAGTACTGCACATGCATTAGAATAATAGTAACTAGCTTCAATAGTGTGAGTAGCGTTAAAGGTTAGATTTGTTGGTATTGTTTAAGAATGAAGCCAAAATTCTAACTCAGTTATGTTATGTGAGTCTGTCCCTCCAAGTCTAGAAGATGGGGCTGAGGACTAAACTCTGATCTTTTCTTTACCCAAAAAATAAAAGAAAATTTTTCCTTTCTAAGGGAGCTTGGTGAGTCATACCTACAAATAATAAAATTTCAGTAAACAGGTTTTTATGTTGTTGTTTCCTTCCCAACCGTATTCTGGTATATCATCACTTGAAAGATAAAAGACCCTTAAACATTCCTTTCATATGATTCCTGGTCTTTGGACAAACCTTACTCTTTCAGCCAATAGTCAACTAAAGAATCCCTAAATTTCAGCCTGAGCAAGAGCGAGACCCCATCTCGACTAAAAATAGAAAGACATTAGATGGACAACTAAAAATATATAGAAAAAATTAGCCGGGCATGGTGGCGCATGCCTGTAGTCCCAGCTACTTGGGAGGCTGAAGTAGGAGAATTGCTTGAGCCCAGGAGTTTGAGGTTGCTGTGAGCTAGGCTGACGCCATGGCATTCTAGCCCGGGCAACAGAGCGAGACTCTGTCTCAAAAAAAAAAAAAAAAAAATCCACCTATGACTTGCAAGCTCCTGCTTCAAGATGTCCTGCCTTAATCCCTAAATACCTACCTATCACTTGTAAACCCCCACTTCCAGATGTCCTGCCCTTTTCAGGCCAAACCAATGTATACCCTCTATGTATCGATTTATGGTTCTACCTGTAATTTCTATCGCTTTGAAAATGTATAAAAATCAAACTGTAACCCAACCGCAGTGAGTCCACTTGCTCGAGACTTTTGGGCATACCTCCGGATCATGGTCCTCAAATTTGGCTCAGAATAAATCTCTTTAAATTATTTCAGAATTTGGATTTTTCCATCCACAGGGCACTGAGGCATTGACAGTAATATAATCTTAAACACGTGAGAGTCAAATTTTCTTTCTTTCTTTTTTTTCTTTTTTTTGAGACAGGGTTTCGCTTTGTTGCCCGGGCTAGAGTGAGTGCTGTGGTGTCAGCCTAGCTCACAGCAACCTCAAACTCCTAGGCTCAAGCAATCCTCCTGCCTCAGCCTCCCGAGTAGCTAGGACTACAGGCATGTACCACCATGCCCGGCTAATTTTTTCTATATATTTTTAGTTGGCTAATTAATTTCTTTCTATTTTTAGTAGAGAAGGGGTCTCGCTCTTGCTCAAGCTGGTCTGGAACTCCTGACCTCGAGCGATCCTCCCGCCTTGGTCTCCCAGAGTGCCAGGATTATAGGCATGAGCCACTGTGCCCTGCCAAGAGTCAAATTATCTGACCTTTATGTAAACAATATCTAAAAGGAGATACCTTAGGAACCAAAGATAGATGAGCTGCCAAAATTCAGAGTACTCATCAAGTAATGAGGAACAGCATCCAGGCACAACTATACTATTTTAAAAATAACTAAGAGACTTAAATTTACCAAAAATCAATGAATAGTATATTTGAAATGGATGAATTACATGATTTATAAAATATCCCTCAACAAAGTTATTAATAAATACCTGAGAGACAGAAAAACATGTTTTTCAAGTTAACATATAGATTTTAGAAAATATACAGATACCAAAAAAGTCAATTACATTTTTAAAAAATAAGCACTCTGTTAGATATTCTAGATATTTAATCAAACAAATGTCTTACATACTTGTACTTTAATATAGGTGATGCATGCCACTTTGGAAATGGATTTATTAATGAAATGTCAGATGCAATTAGAAGTCTAGCTATTCAGGAATAGAAATTTTGACAAATCTATTTTTTCTTTTTCTGGAACATTTATTATCATGAATACCTTCAGAAATTTGCAGCTCATATAACCAACCCATCAACTACTTTTCACCTTGACCACAAATTTATTTGTATGGAAAAACACAACAGTATTTGCTAAATATATGCAGTATCTTCCACCTAATTAGTACCTCAGGGCAGGTTGTTTATAAACAGAAAACAATAAGGGACATGTTAAATATCCCCAGCAGTACTCTCTGCATATTATTAGGTTTAGAAATAAGGAATACAGTTTGCATTTTAAACAATAAGCCAGCTAGCTACCAGATTGCCATTAAGTACAAAGGGAACAAACTAGGAAAACCTGTGATCCATGAAGAAATAATACCGTCTGAAGCTTCATGTATCATATATAATTCCCTTTAGCATCAAATCAGAAATACGTTTAGAGGACAATGTGGAAATAGATACCATATTTTTGTTTTCAATATTAATAAAAACAAGAATGCTTCTAAAACTATTTTTCCCTTGATGCTAAATATGGCACAACTACGCCCATCCCCCACTATCCAACAATACTCCCAAATGACTACCAAGTATGCATTAACTGGAATCACTATAGAAATCAGCCGCTAATCAGGGAGCATCTGGCTCAAGGGCCCGTAATGGGTTGCAGAGGATTGCACATCATGTTTCACATGCAGATGAGGTTGCCATCTGGTGGATTTTCTCTAACTAAAAGCTAATAACATTTATAGATATAAGTAAATCCTCTTGTAGTTGGGCAAATGCTGCCACTTTTAGAAAATATAGTTTCTTTTAACATATATTGTGTCTATTTTCTGATTTGCATTGAATGGGTACCTATGCTTTGTAACTGAAGTATGAGAAAAAAATACTAGGAAAGTACGTATACTAAAGCTTTGTATTTAAAAGGTAATAAATGTGACTACACATTTTTTTTTGAGACAGTCTCACTCTGTTGCCCGGGCTACAGTGCTGGGGCATCAGCCTAGCTCACAACAACCTCAAACTCCTGGGCTCAAGTGATCCTTCTGCCTCAGCCTCCCGAGTAGCTGGGACTACAGGCATGTGACACCATGCCCGGCTAATTTTTTTTTCTATATATTTTTAGTTGGCCAATTAATTTCTTTCTATTTTTAGTAGAGATGGGGTCTCGCTCTTGCTCAGGCTGATTCTGAACTCCTGACCTTGAGTGATCCGCCTGCCTCGGCCTCATAGAGTGTTAGGATTATAGGTGACTACACATTTTTTTAACTTAGTAAGTTCTTGCTAAATAAAGTTTGTCACATTGATATTAAAAATGTCTATAAGGGCCGGGCGCGGTGGCTCACGCCTGTAATCCTAGCTCTCTGGGAGGCCGAGGCGGGTGGATCGCTCAAGGTCAGGAGTTCAAAACCAGCCTGAGCAAGAGCGAGACCCCGTCTCTACTATAAATAGAAAGAAATTAATTGGCCAACTAATATATATAGAAAAAGTCAGCCGGACATGATGGCGCATGCCTGTAGTTCCAGCTACTCGGGAGGCTGAGGCAGGAGGATTGCTTGAGCCCAGGAGTTTGAGGTTGCTGTGAGCTAGGCTGACGCCATGGCACTCACTCTAGCCTGGGCAACAAGGCGAGACTCTGTCTCAAAAAAAAAAAAAAAATGTCTATAAGACCTATGACATAACATGGCCTCTGTTTTAAATATTAAAGTATTGGCTTATTCTGGTTGTCTATTATAAATAAATTAATAAATATTAAAGTGATATTTGGTATCATGTATGTCTTTACCTAATAGCCTTGCCATGGAACTTTGTGGTCAGATACATGCAAGAACTGTAAATGGTTCAATCTCTCTCTAATCTACTCTAATACAGAACGACTGTTGGTTCACATACCACCACCCACCTTTTCAAGTTTTCCTCTTCTCTCTGTCCTTTACCCAGTAGAGCTCTCTAAAAGTGATCTCCCATATATTGAAACATGACATCTGTCATTTAGAAGGCATGATATTGATTGAAACAGTGTGCTAGGAAACCACAGTCATTTGTTCTATATTCACACCTAGGCCAGTTACCTGAACTCTGTTCCATGTGAAAGGGGTGGCCTTCCAAAAATAACAGGAAAATACCTAATCCCACTATTTCCCCAGTAACAGCTAAAGATCAATCCTATGAGTTCTCTCACTAACAGGTGCCCTGCAAGAATTCTGTTTTGCATAACTTCTGAAAAGAGCTGAATGAATGGAAAATAGATGTAAATCTCTCTTTTTCAAAATAGTTTTTTTTAAGAATCTGCTTTAACAGAGTTCCTGAGTAAACAGCAGGAGAACAAACTACAGCCTCAACCATATCTCCTGTGATAATCCCTTCTCCAGTGAAAGTCCTGGACTTTGACATCCTTGCAGTTTTTGTTATCTACCTACTGCCACTTTTGTTATCAACTGATAGCCATCACTATTTTTCTTCCTCTTTGTCCTACTTAAAATCAACAAACCACTTGGCCTTGCTGCTGGCACACCCTTCTCTTTCTTTGAGATGCCACGCCATCTCGTTGCTCTCTTCCCTCCCCACAAGAAGATAAAATAAACCTTTTCTTTTATATCTTAATCTCTGCATGAGAACTCTTTCTCCACCAGCACTGTGAGCACCTACAAGGCCTTCCACTCTAACACCATGGTCATCAGCCAGCCATCTCGTAACTATATATTGTTTGTTAGTCATAAAAGGAAGCAGGTTTTTTTAAAAAAGAGCATGGGTTGAGTTAGATCTGGATTAAAATCTTATCTCTGCTATTTTTGAGTTATTTCTTCTTCATAAATTAGTTCTCTGAGCTTCATTCCTCAGCTGTAGGAAAAAGAAGGGGGCTATGATATTGGAGGGATGACACTGGGTTATTATAGGAATGAAAGCACCTAGCAAATAATAAGTTTTAACACATCTCAATTAAATGTGAGAAATTTCTTTTGGAAAAGTATGTACTTTGCTGTCTTTGTATAGTTGTCATGTCAATCTGTGCCTTTTTTATTTTTAACTGAGGCCCTATCTACTTTTCTACTTCAAAGATTTCAGTTAACATTACTATGTTTGCATAAAATAACCTACATCAAAGCTAGTTTAAAAATAAATATGAGCAAATACATACATACATACATAAAAATATCCATTTAATACAAATATAGCAACTGTTCTAGGGGTATTACATCACAACTGCAAATGTGATTTTACGTAAATGGGTATTTGTGATCTGTGATAAAATTTCCTTGACAGCAAGATGATGCAAATAGTTTTGCATATCAAATAACTTAGAAATGAGGAAAATGAGCTCTAAAAAAAATATGGCAAAAATAGACTTCAGTGATGTTGAAAATGCATTGAAGAATTAAAATAAAATTATTTCATGAAATCAGTGGAAAAAGCAACACAGCTAAATTAATATATTTATAAATGTAGCTTTGAATAATCATTTTACTAGCTTGAAATTTTAAATGCCATAAGTAGATATTTGATTCATTCATCTATACCCCCAAAAGTTTTTATAATCCAGTTAACAAGAAAAACTTTTTAGTATTTTCTTATTGATGTCTCCTTGTATTTGAGGATACATAACATATGTTGATGACTACTAAATCTGTATCTCTAGCCTAACCCTTTGTCTTGAACTCCAAACTCAGATATTTAAATATCTCCTAAACATCTGCATTAGCATAGTCTACAGGAGGGACAGCAGAGCCAAATGCTTAAGAGTGCAGACTAGGGGTTAAACTAGGAGATAACAGACTGGGTGTGACTCCTGACTCCATCATTTACCAGTTATGTAACTTTGGGCAAGTTACTTACTTTTACTGAGCCTCAGTTTCTTTATCTGTAAAATGGTGGGGATAATACTGACCTCATAAGGTCATTATGAAAATTAAATGAGATATATACCTGACACACTTGGCTGAATGGAATCTAGTAAACACTAAAGTTATACATTCCATGTGAGGCAAATACAAAATAATAAGTCTGGTTTGGTATGCCAATCAGCGCCATGGAAACCAGCATGGCATTACAGAGCTCAGGGCAATCACAGGGAACAGATGAGCTATGAATCAAAGGCTGAAGAAAACTGCTGTCAATCGGATCATGGACACAAATTGCTTCTCATCCTATAGTTCCCTTTAATTCTGAACTAGGAGACTTAAACTTGACACTTCAATGGACTGGGTCATCATGGGACCTCTATTTCTCATTTGTAGCTCCAACTAACAAAACTGTTAGCTATTTAGAATGCAGGCATCCAAGTATGACATTGTCTTAGTTACTGTTTTCAGTTATATGGAATATATTTGTAGAAATTTTCAGAATGTTATGTTTTCTTATTCAAACAACAAAATAAATGTTTTTCTCTGTCAACCATTAAAAAAAGTTATACATTCCGTTAAAAGAAACACACACACATATCTCTTTGAAACCAGCAATTTTTCCCTTGTGTGCCATAGCTAGCAACCCTTTTCCTAAACTTGCTGTATCTAAACTGCTTTTTTTTATTTCAAAATATTAAGGGGGTACAAATGTTTTTATTACATGGATACCCTGTATAATGCTTAAGTCAGGGATTTTAGTGTGCCCATTACCTGAATAGTGTTCACTGTACCTGATAGGTAAGATTTTACCCCTCACCCCCTCCCATCCTCTCCCTTCTTGGTTTGCAATGTCCTTTACATCTTTTTGTGCACGTGTGCTCATTATTTAGCTCCCCATTATTAGAGAGTACATGTGGTGTTTGTTTTTCCATTACTGAAATACTTCACTTAGGTTAATGGTCTCCGTTTTCATCCAAGTTGCTGCAAAAGACATTGTTTCATTCCTTTTTATGGCTGAGTAGTACTTCATGGTGTGTGTGTGTGTGTGTGTGTGTGTGTGTGTGTGTGACATTTTCTTTATCCATTCATGAATTGATGGGCACTTAGGTTGATTCCACATCTTTGCAACTGCAAATTGGGCTGCACTAAACATTCACGTGCAGGTGTCTTTTTGAGAAAATGACTTCTTTTTCTTTGGGTAGATATCCAGTAGTGGGATTCCCAGATCAAATGGTGAGTCTACATTTGTTTCTTTGAGGAATCTCCATTCTGTTTTCCATAGAGGTTGTACTAATTTGCAGTCCTACCAGCAGCAATATAAGCATTCCTTTCTCTCCATATCTGCATCAGCATCTGTTGTTTTTGGACTTTTTTTTTTTTTTTTTGGAGACAGAGTCTCACTTTGTTGCCCAGGCTAGAGTGAATGCCATGGCGTCAGCCTAGCTCACAGCAACCTCAAACTCCTAGGCTTAAGCAATCTGCTGCCTAAGCCTCCCGAGTAGCTGGGACTACAGGCATGCGCCACCATGCCCGGCTAATTTTTTCTATATATATTAGTTGGCCAATTAATTTATTTCTATTTTATAGTAGAGACGGGGTCTTGCTCTTGCTCAGGTTGGTTTCGAACTCCTGAACTCAAAAGATCCGCCCGCCTCGGCCTCCCAGAGAGCTAGGATTACAGGCGTGAACCACCGCGCCCGGCCCCGTTTTTGGACTTTTTAATAATGGCCAATCTGACACAGATAAAGTGGTATCTCATTGTGGTTTTAATTTGCATTTCCCTGATGATTAGTGATGTTGAGCATTTTTTCATATATTTGTTGGCCATTTGTCGATATTCTTTTGAAGAAACTTTTGCCTACTTTTTAATGGTGGCATTTGTCTTTTTCTAGCTGATTTGTTTGACTTTGTAGATTCTGGATATTAGCCCTTTATCAGATGTATAGTTTGCAAATATGTTCTCTCATTTTATACGTTGTCTATTAACTATGTTGATTATTTCTTTTGCAGTGCAGAAACTTTTTATTTAATTCCCATTTATTCACTTTTGTTTTTGCTGTATTTGCTTTTGAGGTCTTAGTCATAAATTCTTTGCTTAGGTCAATGTATAGAAGAGTTTTTCCTATGTTTTATTCTAGAATTTTTATGGTTTCCTGCCTTACATTTAAGTCTTTTATCCAACTTGAATTATTTTTTTTTTTTTTTTGAGACGGAGTCTCACTTTATTGCCCAGGCTAGAGTGAGTGCCGTGGCATCAGCCTAGCTCACAGCAACCTCAAACTCCTGGGCTCAAGCAATCCTGCTGCTTCAGCCTGCCAAGTAGCTGGGACTACAGGCATGTGCCACCATGCCCGGCTAATTTTTTCTATATATATTAGTTGGCCAATTAATTTCTTTCTATTTATAGTAGAGATGGGGTCTCGTTCTTGCTCAGGCTGGTCTCGAACTCCTGAGCTCAAACGATCTGCCCACCTCGGCCTCCCAGAGAGCTAGGATTACAGGCTTGAGCCACCACGCCCGGCCTGGAAAATTATTTAAATTCTCATTTCTTCTCCAGATTATTTCCTTTAATCCTAGATGAATTTTATGCATGTTCCAGACTTATGCATTCTTGCTAATTTGTTTGACTGAATATGTATTAAATCATCACAGGCTGATAATATTTAGGAGTTTTTTAAAGGTTTGGTTGCTTAGAAACAGCAGCCATATTGCTTTCAAAAACGGGTTTTAAAATTATAGTAATGCCTTGGAAGGTTTTTCTTTCTTCTCTTTCTCCTCTTATTCCATCTTTTCTTTCGTGAAGTATCTGATGTTATATTTTACAAAAAGAGTGAACTATGTGTGATTTGAACATTTATTACAAATGCTAAGTCAAAGCTCCTGCTTGAAGTTCTAAACCATTAACTTTCAAATTCAAGTAGCTAAGATAAACTATTTAATATTAAGACACTGAAAAACAGCAAAAAGCAGGGATAGTGTTCAAAATTATGTTATGAATACAAATAAGTGTAGAGTAGTACTTGAAAAAGGAAGGAACGGGGGAGGGAAAGGAAATGAGAACATTATGACTCTTTGGTGATGTTCTCTCCCCAATCCTCCTCCTTACCATTTGTCCTTCCATTTTTACTATTTAAATTTATTCATCAAATAATCACTAATCATTTGCTATGAAGTAATTCATGAAAAGTGCACAGTTATTGGCACATAGTAAACACTCAATAAAGGTTAATAAATGTTAGTCATTATACTGTGCGCAACCCCACTTCTTTAACCTTTCCATGCCTCTTTTCCCAAATTTACATATAGGCTGGGGTGTGTGCTGATTTTTGGGATAGAGGAAGATGACACAGACTCTTTTTTTTAATACTTAAGGTCTGTTTGAATAATTTTTTGAAAATAGTATCTTGAATTCACCCATTTCATAAATCTACAACATTAAACTCCCTGCTCCATTCCTCCAATTAGGATCTGTTCCAACTAGACAGTAAATGGAATGCTCCTTATATTTCCTTACTGAGGGTAATTAATGTCTAAAGGCATTTTTTCATAGAAATACATTCCGTATCCAAAAAATAATAGACAAACCCATATATTAAATTATCTATAATTTTAAGTATTGGAAAGTCAATATAATGCAGTTTCTGTAGCAACAGACCTTTTGCTTATTCACAATGCACTGAATGGTCATATTTGGCTTACCTATTTATAGGATTATTTGATGTTTCTCTGAAACAGATTTTCACTTTTTGTTGTAAAGTGGGCTTCTGAATCTCCCATCTTTAATGTTATTAGCTTTTGACTGCATTATTTCTTAATATAGAATTACTATAAGACTTCCAGTTAAACAAGGCAGACTAAACACATGTATTTATCTCTGCCATCTTATGAAGCTCCACTAAAATGAATGTAAAAGACTTTTTTAAAAGGGTACAGAACGATAAATATAGAAGGATCTCAGGAGAAATGGCACATGCCTGTAGTCACAGCTACACAGAAGCTGAGGTGGGAGGATCACTTGAGTCCAGGAGTTCGAGGCTATAGTATGCTGATTGTGCCTGTGAATAGCCACTGCACTCTAGCCTGGACAACACAGTGAGACCCCCGTATCTAAAAAAAAAATGCAGAAGGATAAAGAGAAGAGGAGAGAAGACAAGAGTAAACAAGTGAAGTCAATAAAAATTTGGAGGCTGAAAAACAATAGATGAAATGAGTGCTAATCCAACATAACTGGAGGAAGCTGGAACCTAAGGATGATTGTGATGGGCTCAGTTCTTAGAGGTACTGGATACCTCTGATGTACAGCATGAAGGGAGGGCTGTAAAAAGGAAGATTGATTTAAAGTCCATCTAAGAAAAAAACAAATCTCAAGATCTATCTTTTGTTCGAATGGATAAGACCCCTTATCCATTCCAACTAAAGATTCAAATTCTATTTTCTGAAGTAACTGAATCATCTCTCCAGAAGAGAAGCAGGTATAGCTGAGGGCTGGGGTGATGAACTATGAGGAAAATTGGGGCTTGAGTCTATACACTAAATAGTAAGACATCACCCACCTATCCCCAGCCTCAAGCCCTTTTCTGCTGCTTAATTTCTAAGATATTGGCAGCTCATCAGGAGATTGGAGAAATCTGAAAAAACTGACCAGCTGTAAAGCAAAGTCCTACAGATACTGATGTCCCAGATTTCTCTCATTGAAAAGACTGAAGTTCTGCCCAGTTACTCTTCAGTGAAGCTCAACAATCCGTAAGTTCCAACAATGTAGACAGAGCTTCTAGTCATCTTTTTAGTGCCTCACTCTTATTTATGGCTGGCCAAATCTCCAGATATTTGAGGACAGTTTCTGAAATGAAAGAGACCAAAACAACAACAGCAACAAAAGTCAAAGGGAAAAGAGGCAACAGAAAAAACAACATCAAAAGACTTAAAAAATACAATTAGTAATATCTTCAGAGAGATATGAGACTACATTCAAGACACAAGAACAGTATGCTGTAAAAATGGGATTTTCAAAGAATAAAAAAGAGCTCTTAGAAATACAAAATACTGTAGCAGAAATTTTAAAAAGTCAATAGAAGAATAAAAATTTAAAATTGAGGATCTATCTTAGTAGAAGAAAAGGAAAAATTAGACCAACAGAAGTTCTAGAAAGTGAGGCTGGAAAAAGCAGAAGGGGGCTCGGCACAGTGGCTCATGCCTGTAATCTAGCACTTTGGGAGGCCTAGGAGGGAGGATCGCTGGAAGTGAGAAGTTCAAGATCAACCTGAGCGACATAGTGAGACCTTGTCTCTCCAAAAGAGAGAGAGAGAGAGAGACAGACAGACAGAAGGGAATAAATTATTTTTACAAAAATGAGGAAAGCAACAGAGTGAGACTCTGTCTCAAAAAAAAAAAAAAATGAGGAAAATTCCTAGCACTGCTGGATAAGTATACAGATCGAAAAAGTCCACCCAGTACCCAGAACAATGAATGAGAAAATGATGTCCTGTAATGTATATCACAATAAAATTTGAGATGATAGAATAAAGAGAAGATTCTAAAAGCTTGCAGAGAGAAAAAACAGGTCATATACAAAGGATCACAAATAATATTGGGAAGAAACTTAAACTGTATCCTTAGAATCTAGAAGACAAGTTTTGAGGGAAAATAATTTCCAACTGTGGTAGGCTGAATAATGTCTTCCCTTCCTACCCAGAGATGTCTTTGTCCTAATCCATGGCCTGTGAATATGTTACCTTATATGGCAGAAGAGATTTTTTTTTTTTTTTTGAGACAGAGTCTCGCTTTGTTGCCCAGGCTAGAGTGAGTGCCATGGTGTCAGCCTAGCTCACAGCAACCTCAAACTCCTGGGCTCAAGCAATCCTGCTGCCTCAGTCTCCCGAGTAGCTGGGACTACAGGCATGTGCCACCATGCCCGGCTCATTTTTTCTATGTATATTAGCTGGCCAATTAATTTATTTCAATTTATAGTAGAGACGGGGTCTCGCTCTTGCTCAGGCTGGTTTCGAACTCCTGAGCTCGAGCAATCTGCCTGCCTCGGCCTCCCAGAGTGCTAGGATTACAGGCGTGAGCCACCGCGCCCGGCCCCCAGAAGAGATTTTTCAGGTGGCATTAAATTAAGAATCTTGAGATGAGAAGATTATCCTGTATTATCTGGGTGGGCCCAATGTAATAACAAGAGTCCTTATAACAGGGATGCAGGAAGACCAAAGTAAGATGTAAAGGAGGTGTGGTCTGAACCAGAGGTTGGAGTAATATGTTTTGAAGATGGAGGAAGGGACCGTGAGGAAAGGAATGCTGGCAGCCTTTTGAGACTGTAAAAGGCAAGAAAAGTATTCTCCATTAAAGCCTCCAAAAGGAACCAATCTTGCCAACACCTTGACTTTAGCCCATTGAAACTGATTTCAGAGTTCTGATGGAAAGAGAATAAATTTGTATAGTTTTGAACCATTAAATTTGTGATAATTTGGTACAGCAGCAATAGGAAACTAATGCACCAACCTGGAATTCTATATTACTCAAACTAACAATCAGATGTGAGATTAGAACAAGGTGTTTTTAGAAATGTAAGACCCCCCAAAATTTACCATCTTTTCTCATTTAAGTTACTGGAGGATATTTGTTCACCAAAATGAGGAAGTTAGGTCAGAAGTGAGAAAAATATAGGGTCCAAAAAAAAAAAAAGAATCTGACACAAGAGAGAGGCAAAAGGTATTTTCAGAATAAAGGTGAAAGGAAATCCCAGGAGCACAGGTATTTAGAAGAACTAAACCAGTTCAGATTGGAAGAGAAGGACAAAGATCTCCATCACAGGCATCTTTAATAATAACAATAGAAAGAAAGTTATAGATAGCCTGATGTATTTGAACATACAGAGAGATGTATAGATCTTTTGGGGAGACCTGTTTGAGGATGAATAAGTGATAGATTCATAAAGAAAATCCTAAGCACATAAAAATTAAATAAAATGTGACAAAACAAAATTTTTATAGGAAAAGAAATGTAATAACATACTCAATACACAGTTAAACTCTGAATAATGTCTATAAAATCATAGTAGTATAATCAATGACTATTTATTTAACCAAAAGTTGTCATATAAATATTCTGGGAAGAAGGGCAATGTATATTTAGGGGTTCATAAGAGAGTCAAATTGCCACCTTTTTTTTTTTTTTTTTTTGAGACAGAGTCTCACTCTGTTGCCCCAGCTACTGTGCCATGGCGTCAGCCTTGCTCACAGCAACCTCAAACTCCTGGGCTCAAGCAATCCTTCTGCCTCAGCCTCCCGAGTAGCTGGGACTACAGGCATGTGCCACAATGCCCAGCTAATATTTTCTAATTTTGATAGAGACGGGGTCTCACTCTTGCTCAGGCTGGTCTCAAACAAATTGCCACCTTTTGTAATAGAAAATCAATAGACAATATCTAAAAATCTGGAAAATCAAGATATAGCAATGTAAGCATGTTACATAGAAACATGGTAATAAACACCATAGGGAATAGCTTAAGTTGTTTAAGGTTATTCCCTCTGCGAGGATCAGGAATGGAGAGGGATGGGATAGGGGGCTGTTGTTTATCCCCATACTATTTTTTTAATCTAGGGGCTGTTGTTTTTCCCCATACTATTTTTTAAATCTATGTACGCAGCGTTAATTTAATAAAATTAAAATTTTAGTTTTAAAAGGAGTGATTACCATGAACAATACATTTGGACTTAGCTTAATTCTTGTGAGATATGTTGTGTACATGTTCTAATCTATTATAGAAATCACAATTTTGAGGACAAGTAAAAATCCTCTTCAATATTTTGACACGTTTTCTACTTATTCAATTCTAGAAGAATATGAATCAAACTCCTTACCATGACCTGTAGGGCTTGTTGAGCTCTCCACCATCCTTTACTTACTATACTCTACATACAACTCTACATACACTGTCCTTTTTCATATCTCTTTTCAAACAAGCAAAGCTCCTTCTCTGATGGACTGCCCACAATCTATTCACTTTGCTTGGAAAGTTATTCCCTGTGGCTCTTTATCTTTCAAGCCTCGGTTTAAATGTCATTTCTGCAGGGAAGCTTTCCCTGACAATTAAATCTAAAGTTGATCCCCACACTATCCTCATGCCACTTGTTATTTCTCTCTTGCGTGGATCAATTTTTTTTTTTTTTTTTTTGAGACAGAGTCTCACTGTCTTGCCTGGGCTAGAGTGCCGTGGTGTCAGCCTAGCTCACAGCAACCTCAAACCCCTGGGCTCAAACGATCCTCCTGCCTCGGTCTCCCGAGTAGCTGGGACTATAGGCATGTGCCACCATGCCTGGCTATTTTTTTTTTTTCTATTTTTGGTTGTCTGGCTAATTTCTTTCTATTTTTGGTAGAGACAGGCTCTCGCTCTTGTTCGGGTTAGTCTCGAACTCATGACCTCAAGCAATCCTCCTGCCTCGGCCTCCCAAAGTGCTAGGATTACAGGCATGAGCCGCCACACCAGGCCCATGGCTGTATTCTTTATCACAATTTGTAAAAACATATTTGCATACATGTTTGTGTTTTCTCTAGGCTGTAAGCTGTCCAGCATACCTGTGCATAGTTAAGTGCTTAATGAGTATTTTTTATTGAACTTGTTTTTATTAAGTGGTATAGCCATGTCTCTGACATTTATAAATAAAAGTGTGTTACATTCTGTAGTTTTTGCTGTATATTAGCAGAAATTGGGTAAAGAGGGTTGAAAAAACCCAAAATAATATAATTCATACCTTTCCAAAAACTTGAATTCTTGAAAATTTTCCAAATCATAATAACTCTTGTCTCATCTAAGCACTTGCCCTTTTATTATACAATAGATTCAGACCAAGGTCTGGAATTTGAGTGCTTAGAGTAATGATTAAAGGAGGCTATACTCAGACTATACCTAGTCTCCTTTAATCAAACATTTTATCATTTGGAGTTTAGTTGATTATGACAATTTTACAAACCAAGAGATTAATTAACAACCTCACTGATCCATGCAGAAGGCATATACTCCTATAATCATGTTCACATGAATGTCTTTTCCTTCTTCCCAAAACACTTGGTAATTAAATATATAACAGTAGTCACTATACTAGAATGAAATGTTTGATTGAGATCACTCGCTCCATATTGAATTGGATTTTAAAAGAGAACCTATCATGGGTTTTTTTCCAACATTTTAAATGTATTCTTTTATTTAATTTTCACCTTCTTAAATCCAACGGGTAGGTATTATGGGGGTACAAACATTTTGGTAACATGTTATGACTTTGCGTCACTCTAGCCAGAATTAGAGGCGTGTCCTTCTCCCATACAATGCTGACCAAGTCCATTAGTTGTGAGTTTACCCTCCCCGAATGAATATCCCTATCATGGGTTTTGATCTTTGTCGTTGTGGCCTAGGAAGGAATGTGAGCTAAAAAATCACAAAGGTTCATTTTAATTATTTCACTAATATTGTAGCTTTAATATGATTTGTAATATAATTTTCTATAAGCAGCAATTTCATATACAGATAAAATTCATAAAAATCTTAAAATTTTAGTGTGATAATATGAGATCAGACATGTAATGTGTCTACCATAATGCTTGACACATTAGGAGTGTTCAATAAATGTTAGTTTCTTTCTCTGCATCTGATGACCAAGTGGTGGTATAGCCAACTCTTATTCATTATATAGTCCATTAAAACTCCAATTTTGTACTTGTATAGTTGGTTTTTTAACCTAAGTCTAAAACTTTGATCTGATTTCAGCTGATTTTTTCTGCTCCTTCCTATGCTTAAAATTTTCCTTCATATCTTTTTTTGTTTCTTTTTGAATCTTGATTTTGTCAGCTCTCTTGCCCACTTTTGGGTAAATGAAGCCCTTCATTTTACATGCTATGATCTTGGAGAAACTAGGTAACCTATTCTCAACATTTTAAACATCATCAAAATAAAAATACCAATTAATAAATTAAACCATTTTCTTTTTTTTTATTTTATTTTATTTTTTTTATTTTTTTATTTTTAAGGCTGGTCAAGTGGAGCAGTGGGAGTGGAGAAGGAACAAAGGAATCTGTAACTGGTTGTGATCAATTAGTTGTAAACACCACTGCACTCGGACCAGCCCCATTTTCTTTATAGTTCTCCAAAAATTGACTCTATTAAAGTATTATTTTAACTCAGGACTTGACCAGTGCAGGTAGAAAATAATTATTTTGGTATTTGTAAAAGTAAGGTAATTGCCATTAATATTTAGGAGGGAGCATGAAGAAAAAAGGGGGGCTAGGTTTTGGAGACTCCTCAAGAACACAGAGATCCACGAAACAGAGATTAAAAAAATGTTTCATAACTTGCAACTTTTCAGCTTTGATAAAAGGCATTTGCTATAATAATAAAGAAAAGATATACAGAAAGTTTTATGAAGGGTGGAAGACTAAAGAAGTAAATCTAAAGGCACCTCAAAGATTCTGTAACGTGCTGTGTCTTTAAAAGAGTAAGAAGAAACATTTCTGATGATTTATCAGCCTTTAAAAGTTATTTTGCTGTAATTGCTTTATATTATAATATAGATGCCATTGTTGTAGGTTCACCGTTAAAGGATGGCTCATGATAGCCCAGAGGAGCACTGCACAGGCATCAGGAGGGTTGGGTTCAATCCTTGGCTCTGCTATTACCAGCATAATATTGGGAAAATCACAATCTATTTGAGCCTGTGTTTCCTGTCCATAAAATAAAAAGAATGGAGTCCATGTTTTGTTAAATTTTAAAAGTTCCCAAACTATTGATCAGCCTATTAATAAAACAGGTCATCTATTCTTGGGATGGAATAGGAACTATGTTATATTTGTCTTTGTAATCCCTACAGGGCTTATCATGGTACCTAATAATGTAATTCTTTTTAGCTCAGTAAACATTTATGGAGTATAACCTAGGTTCCAGAAATAGCACTAAATGCTGGGGATTTAGAGATGATTTAGATATGGTCTCTACCTTTTAAGATTTTGTAGTACAGAGGATGAGAAAAGTATACAGGTGATTTAAATATCAAGAATTAGCACAAGCCAAGCACTGTGGTGTGTGCCTGATAAGGAAAACCCCATCTATTACTTGGCACGTCAGCCACCTGAGACCCCACCCCTCGGACCACCCCAATTTAATAAAAGTGGGGGGAAAAATAAAAGTGGTGCTCAGAATTTGGTGGCGAGTCCCCTCCGAGCCTTCCAGCGAATAAACTTTTATTCTCCCACTCTCCGTGTGCCTCTCGGTTTGTCCTCGGGACCACCTGAGGTAATACTTGCTGTAACATGCCTGTAGTTCCACCTACTCAGGAGGCTGAGGTGGAAGTATCCCTTGAGCCCAGGAGTTTGAGATCAGCCTGGGCAACACAATGAGTCCTCAACTCAAAAATAATAATAAAAAAAAGAATTATGACAGAGGCAGGCAAAGAGTGTTACTGGTACATAATGGGCACAACCTTATAAGAGGTGGAGACAGGCTTCCTGGAGAAAATTGCACTTCTGATGAATCTTGAAGGAATAGTTAACCACATCAATGAGGAGGCAGAGAAAATAATCAAGAGAAAAAAAAAATCTAAAGATTTTAATTAAATGAATATGGTATACATTTATTACAAATTCTTTCTAAATTATTTTTAAAATAGATCCTCAGTTATATAAAATGAGTATAAGTATAATTTATACTAATTGAGTATAATTTATACTATTTTCCATTTTTCCTTCAAATTCTCAGTAATAGCTACATGTTTATTTTATCTGGGCAAGTGTGTATGATATTCTAAAATGTACCCTACAAAATGTGTTTTATATTTGTTAATAAAATTTTATCAAAACAAACTTAGGGAAAGTTTAGTGTCTCTTATAATCTTAACAACTCTTCCCATGCAACTTTTATAATAGTAAAACATAAGAATTTTGATCAGGGTTATACCTGAGAATAAAATAATATTATGGACAAAGAGGGCACTCAAAATCGACAGGGACTTCCCATAAAACATATAATCTCTGGAATATTTATATTAACAACATTTTATCCAAACAACTTAGGGAAGTATGTGTATCTCTTTTGATCTAACAACTATTTCCAATATCTTTTTTTATAAGGTCAGAAAATGAATCTTTGTGGTTTTCCAGAGGCCCTTTGAAAAGTATCAGTGGCTTTAGGTTAAAAGTTTTAGTTCTAGGTATAAAATATATCCCCAAATTTTTATTTTTAATTTTTTTGACATTAACCAGGTGAGAAGACAAAATTTTTATTTTATTTGTTCTAAATTTAGGAATTGATTTGGGGAGGGCAAAATTAAGAGTTGTCAGAGATTTGTGCAGTTAGTTGATTAGATATCATAAGTGCCTGAGAAACAATACTTCTTTACTTATTTAACCAAAGTAAAAATAAAGCATTTAAAAATGCATATAGAAGGTAACACTATTATAAAGAATGTTAGCTATTTTATAAGTGAAGAGTATATGTTCTTTTTCTTTTTTTCTTTTCTTTTTGAGACAAAGTCTCACCATATTGCCCAGGTTAGAGTGCCGTGGCATCAGCCTAGATCACAGCAACTTCAAACTCCTGGGCTCAAGCAATCCTCCTGCCTCAGCCTCCTGAATAGCTGGGACTACAGGCGCCCATGACCACACCTAGCTAGTTTTTCTATTTTTAGTAGAGACGGGGTCTCGCTCTTATTCAGGCTGGTCTCGAACTCCTGAGCTCAAGCAGTCCTCCCGCCTTGGCCTCCCAGAGAAGAATATATGTTCTATGGGTTTTTTTTCCCCTTAAAAAATCAAGACATGATAAAGTCAACTTAAATCATAGAGATTTTTTCTTATAAGATATAGAATCTCTGCTACCTAGGCAGATTACACAGAAGGTAAAGAATAATTTTTCATTGTAGGTGGAAGCATTAATTACTAAATAAAGGAAACAAAATCATCTAAATTGAGGGACAATAATAAACATTTTATTATATTTCATAGCTTCTTTTCAGACTCAGCTATTATAAACAAAGACAAATGAAATTCACTTTCCAAGTTTTATCTTTCTTTCTGCTCTTTCCTATTTGTTTAGAAGATCTGTGAGGTCAAAATGATTTTTCATAATAATACTAAGATGTTATCTGTCTTTTTGACTCTTATCCTCTCATGAGTCTACAGAGGAGTTTTCCAGAGGCCATGGGATGTGTGATATTGCAACAGATTAAATGTAGAATCAGATACAAGGATCCAGCTGTCTTCTACTAGTCCAGATAATAAAGAGTTAGGAAAATATAAAACACTGATATTCTTCTCATAAAATTTTTTGTTTTGAAAAATATAGTTATTGCTCATAAAATATAGGTAATTTATGTCAACATGCATTGTGTTCGTCATTGCTGTTTTCCAATGAATCAATAAATATTTTTAAATGTTCCTATTTTTTAGTCTCTAATGTGATAAAGAGCAATAATTATAACTCACATTAACAAAAGCTCTTTGAAGTTCTTGATAATTTATTAATAGTGTAAAAGGGTCAGGAAAACAAGAAGCTGCTTTAGGGAAAAACTACTCTTTTTCTCTGAAAGACAAAAGCACGTAGATTGTTGTAATTCTGTCACTGTTACTCCTTGAAGAGTCTCAATTACCCATATTAATTATAACTTTTAACCAAAGTACCTAACTTCATTTTAGAAGTTAGATATTAAGTTCTATTCTATTCAGTTCTAGCTGAGAACTGTTTGGTATATACATGCAATTTAATAGAGTACAGAGCTTAAGAATACATATGACAAAACTTCTATATCCACACAAATCCCTTTTATAACTTCCTAAAGTATCAAAAATAAACACATTCATCACATGACTCCAAGATATATTAATAGCATCTTCATAGCATTTAAGAATAAGAAGCAAAAGTGTATAAACTTAAAATTATGCTTAGTTTAAACCAATTTTTCAAGATCTTATTTTACTTAGAAAATAGAATATTTCTGTTCAATGATTACCCATTAATTTAATATCAGTCTATGATTTTAAATTGCTTAAATATCTTGGAAATAATCTTCAATCTGGCATACTTCAAAGGGTAGTTGCTGTTGAAATAAAGTTTGCTAATGATTTAATTTAGTTGAATACAAATTTACCTTTTTCATAATCATGAACAATTTTGGAGTAATGTTAACCCATTTGATCAGTAAACCCGTGCAAGTTTACGAAAACCACACCTAGGTAAAATAAAATATATGATTGCATTATACTTAACACTAATAAATCAGAAAAAACCATAATTGCCAAAAATTATGTTAATCGTAATCTCAGTTTCTGAATTCGTTTCTGTAAGAAGATAGTTTATTAAAGTCTAGTACATTTAATGTATTAGAAGTCATTTTTTTATTTTCTGGGAAGTTAAGAGCATTCCATTAAATGCATGTGCTTATATTCTCTAATCAGAACAGTTCTCCTTTAATTTAACGTAATATCTTTCAGATATAGAAAAAGATTTCGCAGATGCAATGAGAGGTAAAGGTCTTTCTGAATTACAGCTACACAAATGCACAGAGAGCTTATTTCAGCCAGACAAAGAGTAAACATAGAAACACAAATACTCACCAATCCAGATAGCCAAAAGCTATTCTTCTTCCTGGTGGCATAAATTCTTTATTGACTTGAAGACAAAATAGACAAATGTACAAACAAAATTAATAAAGGCATTCTGTTGTCTCTTGCCCAACAGAGAATAGGCCTTTATAACCTATTAATATTAATCCATATAATCCATTAATATGGAGATCAAATAATCATACCATAAAACCAAATTTGCAGCTATTGCTACTTACTGGTCATATGTAAATCGAAAGAAAATAATGATAACGAGAAAAAAAAAACCCAGAAAGGAAAATAACTAATGAAACAGTGTCTGCAAAGTTAAAGTTCATTTGTTGCTTGGGCTACCAAGAAAAGACCTGTCCAGGCTTAAGCAGCTCAAGAGTTGTACTTATTTTTATTTTTCTTTCTTTATTTATTTTTGAGACAGAGTCTCACTCTGTTACCCGGGTTAGAGTATTGTGGCGTCAGCCTAGCTCACAGCAACCTCAAACTCTCGGGCTCAAGTGATCCTTCTGCTTCAGCCTCCTGAGTAGCTGGGACTACAGGCATGCGCCACCATGCCTGGCTAATTTTTTCTATATATTTTTAGTTGACCAATTAATTTCTTTCTATTTTTAGTAGAGATGGGGTCTCACTCTTGCTCAGGCTAGTTTTGAAGTCCTGACCTTGAGCAATCCTCCCACCTCGGCCTCCGAGAATGCTAGGATTACAGGCGTGAGCCGTGGCCTAACTTATTGTTGATTATAATTACTTTGTTGTGCCATCAAATATTGTTTATTCTATATAACTATCTAACTATATTTTTGTACCCATTAGCCATTCCCACTTTATCCCCCCCATCACCACTACCCTTCTGGCCTCTGGTAACCATCATTCTATTCTCTGTCTCCATCAATTGTTTTTAATATTTAGCTCCCACGTATGAGTGAGAACACATGAGATTTATCTTTCTGTGCTTGGCTTATTTCACTTAATATAATGTTCTCCAGTTCTATCTATCTATGTGATCTTGAGCTTAACTCCTCCCAGTCTGTTACTCCATAGGTATGGTGTGTGATTAAAATGTGACGATGTGGCTGAGGTGTGGTGGCTCACTCCTGTAATCCCAGCACTTTGGGAGGCCAAGGCAGGAGGATTGATTGAGGCCAGGAGTTTAAGACCAGCCTGGGCAACATAGCAAGACCACATGTCTACGAAAAAATTAGCCATGCATGGTGGTGTGCACCTGTAGTCCTAGCTACTTGGGAAGCTGAGGTGGGAGGATTGTTCAAGCTCAGGACTTCAAGGCTGCAGTGAGCTATGATTGAGTCATTGCACTTTAGCCTGGGTGACAGAATGAGACTTCATCTCTAAAAAACAAATAAATAAAATAAAATGAAATATGACAATGAACATGAAGACATTTAGCAAAACTGTAAAATGCTATACAAATGTTAGTTATAAATATAAGAATCAATACGATTAGTATATAATATGGCATTAACGTTAAATATAAATTTGCATTATAT